>VZUA01014818.1:35961-46554 GCA_013401035.1 Horornis vulcanius
AGAAAAAGACTGCTTAAAATGACATACAGGCTGTTTTGATAGCCAAGATTTTCAAGCTCAGGGGAGTGGACTTGTAACAGCAATTAATGCTTCCCTTTCCTTCCCAAAACACTCAGACCTGTGACAAATACCAAAGCTCATTCAGAAGCAAAAAACCTCAGAGAATTGCCCCCCCATCTACCCTGATACAAGTGTAAGCTTTAAGCTCACATCTGACTAACTGGTACGGTCTGTACTTCTTTAAATAATTTTATATTAGGAAACTTTTGATCAGGATTTACAGACCACTTAAGTCCCATAAAAAATATCCAACTTTGTAATATTTTTTTAAGATGGAAAGCTGGAAAGGACCGAGTTTCCAACAAGTGTTAATTTCTTGGATTTTTTTCCCTTGAAACAGAAAATTACATTTTTCCTATTCAGTACAAAGCAAAAGCATAATCCTCAAACATATCTAATACACAGGCTAAATATGCAAAAAAANCCAACAAAACCCCACACATAAGGGCAGGGCTGCAGAAACCCTAAGGCTTGGTCTAGAAATCCTAAATATGTTTTTTTGCTCCTTGAACTCAGTGCTTCAGGGGTAATTCCTGGCATTAGGGAAGAAAGAGAAGAGCTCATTTCATGCCATCATTTCCTTTTTCCCTGGCCCCAGAAGAAATGCATGCATGAATCCTGGTGTGGGATGCTCCTGCCAGCATCCCCCTCTGCAGGGCAGACAGGAGGCATCCCTGCCACGCAGTGCATAACCTTCTCAGGAGAAGCAGACCTGAAAACCATGTCTGCCAGGGAAAGCCACACCTGGGAAGTGCTTTAAAGGGACAAGGCTGCACCCTGTGGCCCCCACCCTCTTGACCTCAGTGGCAGAACATCCCCACCAAAAAGCATTAAAAAAATGCCAGAAAACCATGCTCAACCCAAGCCCTAATGGGTAGGGGTGGCCACAGGCCAGCACAGGGACTCTTCCCCACAGAGGCACTGCCACTGATGGGATGCCAAGGCGTGCTGTTGGATCTGCTGGCTGGCAAGCACAGCCCGCTGGGGTCCAGCATGCCTCAACAGCAGCAAATTTACTTAAAGAAGAGGAAAATGGCTTAACTAATCTTTGGTCACCCAGCTTTACTTGTGCCGCTGACACAGCAGGAGGTACTCACAAGCCCAATGGCTTTATTTATTTAAGGGCATTGATTTTAGCCCAGATTGGAAGAAAACAGGCGGATAAAGGGCAGGAAATTCCTCAGCTGTGAGAACCACACAGAGTACTAGAAATCAGATTTAAACTAGCAGATGAAAATACATTTGCCAGAACAAGGTAATGAACCATTCTGCCAGGAGCACAGAGGTCTGGCCAGGAGCCAAACCCTGCCCACTTAAAAGCAGCAATTTGGGGCATTAAGTGATGACTGCGTTCCTATCGCTGACCATCATTTAATATACAGCAGTGCTCAGTGGCTCCCAACCAGAGCTCAAAGCCTGCTGCACAAAACCAGAGCAAAACCCTCAGACCTTCCCCCAAGACCTTATTTAAAATCAATGGCCTCAGAGTCAATCAGATTCAATGAGGGAGGGCTAAGCAAGAAGAATGGAGGAGGACAAACCACACCAGAAGATGTGCACTCAGCTATCAGGGTTGCTGTGCACAGCCAGTGAAGATAAGCACAGAATGCACCGAGACGTGCAGGAAAATGACAAGGGGAAGATTTTTGGAGGGCAGTATTTTGTTTCCTGTCAGCTTCGATTATCTCATGAACTTCTTTTTGATAGCCCAGTACCTGGGACTCTGCGAGAGAGGTCACCAGCTCTGTTGCCACAGATCTTGCTGCTGGTGCAGTGTCACACTGTCCTGGGGAGATGGGCAGGCAATGCCAGGCACCTGAAGGGAATCCCAAAGTTAAATCCCTGGGTTAGTCTCTGAAACCAGTTCCTACCTTCTCTGCCAGGAAGAAGACCTTGGGCAGTCCAAAAGGAGAACCCAGCTTGGACAGCTTTTGAGGTTTTAGGAAAAATAGTTTGTTGATGAGGCAAAACCAATGATCTCAGAAGCAAAAAACCTCAGAGAATTGCCCCCCCATCTACCCTGATACAAGTGTAAGCTTTAAGCTCACATCTGACTAACTGGTACGGTCTGTACTTCTTTAAATAATTTTATATTAGGAAACTTTTGATCAGGATTTACAGACCACTTAAGTCCCATAAAAAATATCCAACTTTGTAATATTTTTTTAAGATGGAAAGCTGGAAAGGACCGAGTTTCCAACAAGTGTTAATTTCTTGGATTTTTTTCCCTTGAAACAGAAAATTACATTTTTCCTATTCAGTACAAAGCAAAAGCATAATCCTCAAACATATCTAATACACAGGCTAAATATGCAAAAAAAAAAAGGCGGGGGCAGTCAGGGAAATTGGGAGAAAGAGAATTACTTTGGAACTAAATGACAGCAGTTGGTAAAGATGAATGAAGGAAATTGAATTCTGTGTGTTTGTATTGTGTGGATTAATTTATGGAGCTTGAATGTCTTTCAATGCTCTTACTATGGATATACAAATACTTCTGATCAAGAAAAACACCCTTGGTGAAGAATAAAGAAATTACTACATTTCAATACTCCTAAACTGTATGAAAAGGCCACGCTAAATAGGAACAAAAATCACAGATTCTTATAAACAAGTACAGTTAGTCACAGTTATGTAAACATGAATATATATTCAATTTGTAAGGACATATTAAGAGGAAATATGTTAAAAAACATTTTCAGAATAAGATATAATATGCTGGACAAAATCATAGCACAAATAGGGTATTTCTTCCCCAGGAGAAAGTCATTACAATAGAGGACCCTGGGGCTGCCAGAATGGACTGTATTGGACTGAGGGCACACCATAGAGGCACATTTCTCTTTCTTGGCCACCAGTGAGAATGCCAACACTGACATCCTCTCCTCTGGCAGCAGTCCCACTTGTGTGGAAGTGTGGATAGGTAATTCCATATATGCTTATTCTTGGGGTTTTGTTTGGTTTTCTTTATTTGGCCCTGTGAAGCAGAGTTCACGTGGCCAGGACAGCTCACCCATATGTATTTTAACACTGATCAGAGGATGATCAGGTAATGAGAAGAAGTCTCTACGAGGAAAGGGAATCCTTGATCCCTTACTTCTTTTATTTGCTATCCATTCTGTTTCCTGGGGTCCTCTAAATTTGTACCTAAGCCTCATATTACTGTTCCAGGTCATGAATTGGTCAAGGTCCTCACAGCTACTTTCTCCACTCCCTTTGCTCTTACATGAATGTTCTAATGCAAAATATAAATGTTGTAGTTTCTATATATGATGCAACCTCAAGTAGCATTTATCAGACATTTTAGAGCATCTCACCTCGCTTTTGACTGATCAAACACTCTTGAAATCTGTTTCCAGCATTTAATTTGTAACTCCATGCAGCTATTAATTAAAAAGAAAATCCGTACTACAACACTTTCACTTCCTTCCTTGCAAATTTGACACTGTTGTGCCATTGTCCCAGCACAGATCATATCACTGTCAATAGCTGATCCTTAGACTGGGAAATACAACACTAAATATGCAATGTAATGCCAGCCACCACATTTGTTGAAATGTCACACCAACTTGCACAACTTTGCTCTTTGGTGTGCAATTTGGTGTGACTGCCAGTAAGGCTAGAGGGGTTTGTGGTTCTACAAAGGCTCCTCTGTGTCAGCAGTGTGATCATGGAGTAAGCCCAGTGAGCATGCTGGAGTGAGGGCTACCACAGGAATACTGACTGGCTCTGGAGGCATGAGAGAGCTGGTGGAGGAATGGTAGGTACTTCTTCTCTGCTTCTTCCCCTTTTAGTTTTACCTAGGCCAGCCCTCCAGTCTTAGCATCTGCCTTTCTTTTTCAAGAGGATCTTGTTTGGCAGGTCTACTTGCTTTTACAGGTGGATCTACCCTGAAGACCATACCACTAAAATTCCTGAACTCCCAATGCCAAAAGTCTTGCTCAGAATTACATGACATGAGGCATACAAAGCACCTTGCAGAAATCATTGCCTTGCTTCCCAAAGCATGAATGAAATTAGCAAATTTCTTGGGAAAACAGGCAACACAACGATGTCTTCCCGTTCCTGAAGAGCTCATGTGATGCTAACTGGTGGAGCTCTGCAGTGTCCTGCACTGCACAGTGCTAAGTGACAGTGCCCTTAGTTTTACAGGGTCATTAATGCTGATTAGATCTTGAGTGTCTGCACTTAAAAAAGGTTTGGGACAGGACAAAAGTACTGTGCCAGCAACAGCTCAAAACAATACCCCAGACCAGAACAAGGGGGAGAAGCCACAGATTGCTGATATTCTGGGCATTTGGGATTCTTTATGGAGGTTTCCCAGCTCTAGTTTTTTCAGTGATAGTATTTAACAATGCTGGTTTTGCAGAGAAAGCCATCCACAGCAATTCGTGAGAAGACTGTGAGTAAAGTACACACCATACATGTTGTGATATAAAATACTAGTTTTAGCCAACTGATGCTGTTCCTTTACATCCATGAGACATACTTATTGTGAAGTCCATTGTTCTTGTCACTGTGGTGACCTAAGGAGTCCCTTAAAATTCCCTAGGTAATTACCATGAGGTTTTGTAGAGCTGAGAATCTGGCCCATCTGACTCCAAGCACCTGTGGAGTGTGAAGCACAAACCTCTGAAAATTCAATTGTTGTTTCAAAAAATCATCCTAAACTTTAAATATTCCAGAAGCAAGAGATGTCAAAGTAAATTTTGCACACTTCAAAGCAGAACAAAGAAACAGGCCTCAAAGAGTAAAGGGAGATTCCTGGCTTGTGATTTAAGTGCTCCCTTCCCTAAATTTAAATAGCAAAAATATTTTTCAAAGTATGAATCTCTTGGGCAGTGTCATATTATGTCACCAAATAATTCATTAAGGAATGTTAGCTCTACCTCTGCTGTTTGAAGTGCCAGAGGTTTCTTTGCCTGAAATGTCCTCTTATTCCCAAGGACAGAGGGAAGAAGAGGGTTATCTTCATATTTTTCTTTCAGAGCACAATGGATTAAAAACAAAACAAAATCCTAAATAATGAGACAGTGAGGAAACTCATTCTAAAGGATTCTGGAGTGCTGTAATAGTATGCCACCATCCATAGGATAGGATGTCACCATCCATAAGATAAGGCTCTGTTCCCTCCCTGTGCACAAATTGCTTGATTGCATTCACTGCCACAGTTTCCTAATATTTGGCACAACGTTTCCTGTTTCAAGCCTTGGGCTTAAATGGGTTTGATCCAGCCTGCCCTGAAATTAATGGAAAGACTGTTATGTACTTCAGTGGCCCCTTTTCATCTTGCTAGAGCCTGTTGGCTGCTCCAATGATTTATCTCGCTTGCATTTTGGCTGGCTTTCGAGTCCTTCCAAAACTTCATGCCTCCTGTTCTGTACACACACACAGATAGAAAGAGGGAGAGACACTGTGTAGTGGCCAAGGGGCATGGAATGGTTCATGTGGCAGCAGTGCAGGAAACAAACTGGGGCCCCTGCCCCAGGCAGCCCTTGGCAGGTGCCCCAGCCTTCCCCAGCTACTCCTACTGTACTGCAACTGCCAGTACCAGAAAAGCCAAGAGCTCCTGCAACTCTGCCTTTGTCAAACACTACATGTTGAGTTTTTGAGGTCCCTAGACACAATCCCATACCTAACCCTCATATAATGCTTCCCACTTGGGTGATTTGTCTTGGAATATTTAAATTTGTCTCAAAAAATGAGTGTGAGTACTGCTCCTTGTTTATGTGTTAAGATAGCACTTAATTATCTCTAGAGATAATATATTTTGAGTGATCTGCTTATTTGACTGCAAACACCCTGGGTTTGTGAGGCATTGTAAAGAGTCAGGTGTATACTTTCTAGGTGCTCAACACCAAAATATGTATCAGGCTACTCTCCCACTGATGACCTACAGCCCTGCACTTCTGGTGGTAAGGTATTTAGTAATTGTGGGCGGATACTTTCTTGTCTGGCTTTATCAATTTAATGTTAAGTTCTTGGAAGACCATAGTTTGCCCACAGTGGCAGGCTTTGGCCCATAGGTATTTCCCCTTCATCCTATTTCTTGCTTTTACTACCACTTCTGTTTGGTAGGGTAAAGTACCAAAGGTATATATTCATCTTGACAGCAAGAATTTTCACCAGGCTGCTGTTAACACTTTCTGCAAGGAATGTTACTATATTCAGGGATAGTTTGACATATATTTTCTTTTTAGCAGCTTGCTTTTATAGGTCTGTGGCACTTTAAAGCAGTGATTAAGCTTTGTCATTGTAACCTGATGGTGATGTAGGACTCCTCTTCCAAGGTAAATCATCTGAACAGAGTGGCCTAAGTCAGGGCTGTTATCTGAAAGAACAAGGCTGAGGGTACCAAGCCTGCTGAAATGATTCCTGCTGTGGTCAGTGCAGTGTCTGACAGTCATCTGTGTCCTGTCAAACTGAAAGACAGTCCACAGTGTGTGCACAGACAGGGAGGGATAGGCAGCCAAGGCAATTTCAGTGTATCAGTAGTGAACAGTATCTGTGGTGTGGGCAGGAGGGCACAACCAAGATTTAACTTTTCTGAGGCACCTGTAACTATCTATGTCTACACCAATGAATAAGGGATGATCAGGGACTAATTCCTGGTCCCAATTTTCAAAAGGAACACACTAGATCATGTCTACTAGTCTGCAGGGTAGTTGCTTGAAGAAACTAAAGTTTGAGTCACCCAAGAGAAGCCAGGAATGGCAATTAAACAGCATTGGTGGACAGTGTGCTACCAATACCCAAGTTCATTCCCACACTCTCCCTTATTTAGAGCACAGACAAACTAAATGCTCCGTACATTTCATCAGCTTTGGGTTGGTTTGGCACATACCCACATGAACCCCAGCTATTTACCAGGTCTTTGATATCCCTGGCCATGTCTGCCAAACAGTGACATCTCCAGGTTTCTGGAGACACACTTCAGTTTCAGAAGGTGCTCTGGGGAAGCGTCTGTGATCTGAATGTTGAAAGCCAAATGCTTTTATCTATGATGCTCTATCTTGTATGCCCAGACTGCCTCAAAAATTCAAGTACTCTGTGCATGTGGGTGGGAGTTCTCCTTTGGCATATGCCCAGTTCCACAAAATTATAGATATGAGCACTTGTTTCAAATGGTTTGTTGTCAGCTTCCTTTCAGATGCTTCCTTGACAATGGTAAATAATTGGCTCGATTACTTTCTGAGCCTTTCTCTTACCCATTTTTTTAGCACTTTGAGGATCAAATATCTTGCTTCATCAGCTGTACTTTCATAACCAGAAAATTAAGTCAGCTATGTATATCTAATTCCCTCTTTTTGTTGTGTACCTCAAAATTGTAGCATTGCAGTTTCAGCATCATGGAGAGTCACAAGCAATAACTCTTTTAAAATGCTCTCTAGTGATTTAGTGTCATTTTCTACTTCAGTTGCTTTACACCCTCGAACTTAATGGTGAAACAACTCACATCAAACATGATTGCTAGACATTTCTTCTTCCTTTGGGTGTCTTTTGGTTCTGTGGTGACAATGAACTCAGTCAAAAAGCTACCAGCTGCCTTCTGCTGTAGGAACTGGTACTCCAAACTACAACTCAGTTGCATTGCATAGTGTTGCTGCCTCTTCAGTCAAACAGCCATATTTGGGGACAGGATAAATGATTATCTGTTTTCTGGTGGTATGTAATGGTTATAGGTGGTAACCATGTCTCCGCTGGGTTTTTTTCGTTTTTTCAGAATTCAGCAGCTGTTTGATGGTGGGGAAATAGTATAGATAATGTCTGCTTGTTTAAAAAACTATTATTAAAGCCATTTAAAATTATCTTTAGATGCAGCTTTGTTGCTTTTACCTCTTTGGCACATAATCCTCAGCAAATGCATGTGCATGACACAGCAGAAAAGCACATTTTACTGTGGTTACAGTCAAATTTTATCCCATTTACTTAACTCTATCAAACCAGGTTGTGGCCAGAGAAAGGTTGCAAGATACATGCTGCTCCCAGGAGATTCAGCTAATCCCACTTCTGTTGTTGACAGGGATTACTCACTTCTTTTGCAGATAGGACCCTAAATGTCATTGCCTTCTTTATCTAGATGAGTTCCATAATCTTGCAGAGGACCCATTTGACTTACCTGGATGCTTTTAACATTACCACTGNTCCTCATCCAGGAAGGTATTCAGTCATTAACTCCAGCTGTCTTGTCCTGGCTGTGGTGCTTGCTGAGCTTTCCCTCATCCAGTCACAGCACGGGGAAAGTGGAAGCACACTTACATACATGCTTCAGGGACACCCAAAAGGCACTTTTGGGAAAAGGGAGCTTGATTATCAGCCAACTTATTAGTTCTCAAATGAAAATAAACACTGAAGTGAAGTGAAGCATGGGTATCTGAAAAGGAAGAACACCCTGCTGTTCCTGGTAGGAAAAGTGTGCAAGAGAAGGGTGCAGCAAAACACTCGAGCACAGAGTCACTGTGATCGGTGTAACAGAAGATGCTTGTCCCACCTGAGTTGGTACAGACATTCACACAGTGACACTCATGACAGCCCTGTTGACCACATATTCAAGGGATTCAGAGTAATGCTGGTAGCTTGAATTTTTTACCATCCTACCACCATTACTGTACTTTTGTTGACTGAATTTTTCTCTCAACCACTGAAAAATCTTGTCGCTTCACATATTTCCTATTACCCTACTGCTTCTTTTGCATTTGATTTCCTGAGCGTGTTTTTTGGTTTGTTGTTTTGTTTTTTTTTTTTTTAGTTTGCATCATGAGGTTTTATTTCAGAACAAGTTTTTTGATGCTACCTTGTATTCATATCATTAGGTTTTCTGAGGTTTACAGCATCATTTCTGTTTCCATGCCTTTGCACCACATTAATACCACGTCCCTGCAAAATCTGACCCTTGGTCTCGCTTCCTGCCTGCTTGACAATGTTATTTTGTATTATTTCTTTTATCAGTACATTGAATCTCAATGACTTCTCTTTCCATGAATACTGTATACAAAGTCTTTGTGCAGGGAGACCTTTATTATTCCTCAGATTATTCATTTTTCCCTTTTAATTTTGTTTGTCTATATTTTACCTGTGTGCATTTGGGTTTTGCATTCATATGGGTACCTTTCTGTGTTTTCTCTCTTCTACTAGTGGATTAACAATTCTGGGTCTGGTTCATCTTAAATGTTTCATTTACATGGGAAACTGCTCCTTACCCTTGCATGCAGCTCCAGCTTTTGGAGGCATGTTGAGGAACAATCTCATATTTAGGTATTTTAAGATTTGGTAATCACAGGAGCTTTGAACAGTTTAGCAAAGTGGTCATCTGTTCCAGACTGAGCAGATACTCTTTTTGGGTAGAAACAGTCTTAGAAAGTTTTAGTTCTGCACTTGGGGGAAGACAGCTTAGTACTGACACATCTGTTCAGCACGTGGCTGGGCATCTCAGAGAGCACTGCGGCCGCATTTATTTTGTTCCTCCTTCTGCCTGGCTTCACTACATCCTATATCTGTTTTCCAGGGCAGCTAGGGAATGTCCAAATGATGAACATGGTCATCTGTATACAGGCAGCTATGGCACAGTGCCATGATTATTGGTTTTTTTCTTCAGCTGAAGGATCCAGAATTCATCCCTAATGACAGATGCAATTGCAATTGCCAAGCAATAAAGACTCCCAGTTAGAAAATAAGCTGATGAGGGTACAGGTTCACTTTGACATTGTCAACAAAGACATCTGTTCAAAATACTACAAGAGGTGAGAATGATGCCAAAGGAGAGCAGTGGCATTCAAACCTGCAGCTCCACGACAGCATTCCATGGTGCTGCCAATGTGATGACAGCAAGGTGAAGGCTGCTTTGTGGGAGGATTGCACTGAATCACATCCATTTGCCAGTGCCAGCAGACACAGTGTGGGTAAAGAGCACAGTGAGCACACTGCTGGCTTGGATGTGTTTTCCTTGGAAGATAACACCAGCGGAAGAGGCTCTGATTAATAAGCTGAAAGCAAATGCAAATCTTATTAATGCCTACTTGGAATCCAGTCCACAAGTCAGAATCTCATTAGAAAGAGGGTTACTGTCAGTAAAACAGTGCATCAAGGCTGTTGGTGTCTGATGGGGACAAACAGATGGGGCACTAGAGAGAACACAGCCTCTGTGAGCATGAGTAGAAAGGGGCAGATTTGGGAAAGAAGGCATGTAAGACAATCTGTGAGAAGCTCGGCCCCTACCCCAAATTCTGGGGACACCTACCAGCACTCCACTGTCAGCAGACAGCTGGAAACTCACTGCTAAGGTATGTACTTTGTACTTTCCTAATAATTGTCCCAGGCATACAAGGACAGCCCACTGCTTCTGACTGGCAACTGCAGCATCCGGGAGGAGGAGTGCAGGCAACCAAAGAACTCTCCCAACCCTCTAATAAGCTCATTAGCATATGTCTTTGCTAATGATACACATGGAACCAGTCCACTCCCAGCTGACAGATCTCTGGGTTATTTTACCATTAGGGAAAAAAAAACGCAAAAACAACAAACCTAGCAAACTGGGAA
>VZUA01014818.1:60270-73386 GCA_013401035.1 Horornis vulcanius
AAAAAATGTGTTCAGTGAAACCCATTGTATTAGCTGTATTCACTGTTGAAAAACTTTGTTAGCTTATCAGCCTCCAACTGGGATAAGATCAGTGTGCAGGAGCTGACAAGCTGAAGAGCCAGATTTAACTCAGTATAGCAGGCTGTATGTTCTCAAAAAACCCCACACATAGCATTGGCTTCAGTTTCTTTTGGACACCTCTCTAGGAGCTCCTCTTTTGTAGGAAAAGTAGCAAGCCCAAAAATTTGACTGAGAAGAGAGCTGCTACATGTTGTGACCTTGTGGAAGAAACATCCCCTACGTTTGAAGGTCGGAAGTGACCTTTTGTGCACTTGGGGAGGTAGAAGACAAGCATTGACTGTCTTTCTTGCTTAGGGCAGCATTACTGGCATGTCTAAAAACTGCAGAACTCCTTGTCCTAATGTTCAAGTGGGGCTGCCAAAAAGGAACAAATAGGGCTGCAGATAAAAGTGTGCAGGGAAGACTGTGTCCCTTTTCCTCCTCCTCAGTCATGGCAGGAAGGATGGGGAGAGCATCGCTTTGCACTGCTTGATGACTCGACAGTCACAGCAATTTGCTGCTGGTCCTGTAAAAGGTTAAAAAAATTCTTTCATTTATAGATTTATTTTTTTTAAAACCACTGACCATCAGTGTGATTCAGTGACTTCTTTAAGGATGAGGTAACCTTGTCTCTGCTCTTGCTTATATTTTCAGTAAATCTTAACTCAAAATCATGAGGTTATGTTGTTTGGGGATTTTTTTCCCTCCTCATGCAATAGAGTTAGTTAAAGCTCTGCTTTATGAAGCTAAGTGTATAGATGTAGGTGTTAAATGAGTCAGCTTAATCTTGCTTTTGTGGCCAACTCCTCCATGACTGTCATGTAAGTTTGTTCCTTGCAGAAGGTAGCTGTCATCCAGTAGAGCTAATTACCCCAAATTTCGTGGGGTAACTAGCCCCTAAATTTTACCCCAAAGGTGGCACACCAGGGCTCTGCTGAGAGCAGTTTGGGCCTGCATGGGGATGGCATTGCTTTCAAAAGTGATGGATTTCTTCCCTGATGAATTCAAGCCCCTTTAGGCCTTGTCACCTTGGAGTTGATGCTGTTTCAGCTACAGGTTTTTGTGCATTTTTCCCCTTTCATTCTTTGGCAGTCTTTAAACATCTGGATNTGCACTGCTTGCAGGACCACCGTGATGTCTGTGGTTGCTGTCAGTGTATCTGAGTGGCAATGTGTGATGTTGTGGTAGAGGCTGTACTCTACTTCTTGACACAAAAAGGAAGAGACAACAGAACAGTGACCAGAAAGAGTGGATTAACTAGATGAATGTTCGTTTTAATAGCATCAGACTACTCAAACTAACTTTTTTAAAAGTTGTTACTAAACTTAATAATTTTTACTATTATTGTTATTATTTTCTTTTTTTTGCATTATCTGCCCCATGAGTGATTATGTTCCATAGGAGCTTCATCTAGAACAGCTACTCACAAACTTTAAGATGACACAGTGCTATGATATGCAATGGTGCTCTTATAGTATGCAATGTTTATTTTCAATCTACCTTGTTTAAGAAAAGATGCATTCAAATTGTATCACTGTAAGAATTGGAGAGTAATTCTTGATGAGTGAGGTCTTACCAAAGTAAACTAGTGCAGAGAACTTGTGGTTCAAGTTTAATTTTTAAGTCTTAATACATATCTCTGGATTTCTTAATGCCTCTGGACTGTTGCTGACACTCCCTTCCAAAAGTGAAATATCACAGAAAAATTAAGAAAATGCAGGTGTAAGCAACTCTGCAAGGGGAATAAAATCTGTTTGCTGATAATGTACGTACCCCAAACTGCGATAAGAATTTCTTCCAAATCAGCAGTATGTTGCCACTGTGAGGTATAATTTCTGAGAAAATATCTTGAAAATGGCAGTCAAACCACATCATGTAGATTTACTTCATGATTGTTAGTATGGGAACTTGCTAAACCTTTTAAATTGTGACAAGTAGGTAGCTTTGAACACTTTCACATCATAATTCAAGAAGGGAATGCAGGACAATGGGGAGAAACTCCTAATGTTGTTTAAAGGAAGTATCACCTATGGATTTTTTACCCAATCATATTGTAAAAATTTGTTTTCTGCAACTGATCTCTCTCTAGAGATCACAGATTTCTTTCTAAAAGTACTTTTTTATTAGTTTTTCCATTAAGCTACTTTTTAATAGTTCTTCTAACATCTCTGAGGTGAGCTGTAGGTTTGAAGGAAATAATCTCCCTGAACAGAATAGGGATAACTTAAAAGCTGGGGCCTCATCCAGGCAGGTGTTGAGTATCTCCCAGGACAGACTGAACTAACCCAGCTCTCAATCTTGCCTTCATCTGTCAAGTGCTGCAGCAGCTTTGTGGACATCCACTGGACTCACTCCAGTACGTCAGTCTTTCTTTTCCCAGGACTCCCAAACCAGACCAAGTACTCCAGATGTGGTCTCACAAATGCTGCATAGAGAGGAATAATTACTTCACTCCACCTGTCGGCTAATTAAATTGCTTATTTGGTGCCAGATCTTCAGTTGCTGCCAGTTATCCTAATTTCCCTCATGCTGGAGCTGGTAGAAACTCTCCCTTACAGGGGAGTACTTTTAGGCTCTGTCACCTCAAAAAGAGCTGGAGCAGTGGTGGTCCTTTGCTGAGGTTACATGAAGGAGGTGACCAATCCAGTGTTTGTGTACAGAAGACTGCAAAGGTTTTCAATTTCCCTCTAGTGAATTTTTTTGCACCAGTCCTTCATACCTCATTATGCAATATAACCTGAAGCAGTCAGATTGCATGTTTTGGTAAAGCAGTGAAGAAAATGCATAGTAAACAGCATATGCCAAGAGATGCATTGTCCATATTCTGTTTGTTTTCCTAGCAGTACTTTGGCTATTAGCTAAGTTGCCCACATTAAAGTTAATGTTTGGTGGGAAATATGAGGATTGAAATAAGAGTTGTGCTATCCAGGTGAGCCTTATAGGAGCTGTGGGACAAAAACTTGCGCTTAAAATTTTATACCCAGAAGGTGTTTTCTTCTCCACTAGACTTCTGAGGCTCTGTCATTGTGAGTGGGCTGTTATAGGTACTGATGTACTACATGTGATTTGCTGTAGTTTGTTTTTTAAGGTCTAATCTTCCTACACTATTTGATTATTTTTTCCAAACACACACAAAATGAAAATTTCATGATTAGTGGTTTAAGTACTGAAATAAATATTTGCCTGAAAAAACACAGAACAACCAGAGTACAAGATAAACCCCCGGCCATCAGCTAACGTGCACATGGGACTTATCCTGCAGTTGTTGCTGCTTCTAGGAGTGTGTGGCTCCCACCACCCAGCTCAGAGATCCAGTGTGGGACACTAGCTGAAGGTGTAGATTTTATACCTGCATGTACCTGCTTTAATGTGTAATATATTCATGTTTAGTTTAGGAAATTCTGGCTCACAAGTAGCTGTGCCAAGGTAAGTGTTTGAGGTGTGGAGTGCATGCTGTGTGCTGCCTGACTGGCTGGTGGTCAGGGAGATGGCTGGGCTGAGTGCTTGCTGTGCCTGGAGGCCCTCCTGGGTATCTGCTCCATCAAAGAAAAAGGAAGCCTTAACAGCCCACTGTAAAAGGAAATGGTAGAGAGGTGGGGAAGGTCACCAAGGGAGGGGAAATGTCAGGCCTCTCCCTCTCCTCTCCTTCCACCAGAGAAGTTGTTCAAGTTGCTCCCTTCCCACTCTGACTGTTGCTACCACTGTTTTCCTCTTCTGATTTTTCTTTGGATGTTTGTTCTACATCTGTGGCACTGGCTGTGGCTTCCAGAAGCTCTTTTAGTGGTCCCTCTTTTATCTGTTCTGTTCCCATAACCCTGCTTACAGCAATCCTGTCTTCATGTTTGCTTACCTCGGTCTTCTCTACTGCTCACCTTCCTTGCCTTGCCTGCAAATCCTCTCATCTCCCAACACAAATGAGCTGTTTATCCTTGAGCTAATGGTTGTTCACAATGCTCTGATCATAATGTTGCAGAATTGCTTATATTCACGGTGATTAAAAAATAAAAAGAGGGATTACTTTTTTTGCCCAGCCCCAGAAAATTAGTTATAATTTTCCACTCAGTACAGTTACCATTGTGGGTTATTTGCAGCTCAGAGTAAGCAAGATGCCCCTGCTGGTATGGAACCAACCCTTGGGCTACACAGCTCATTCGGGTTATTGAGGCACTGTTACTTAGCAGAAGGACTTTGTGCAAGAGTTTTTTCAAAGGGTAGCTTACTACTGGTCTGATCACTGTTTTGGGTGGACAAATGGGGAGTTTTGCCTGTTCACAGTAATTAATGGGCACATGCACCCCCTGACCCCTCAGGGACACAGACCTTCCCCATGTACTGTTGGCAGTGCTGGTGAACAGCTCTCACCATGGCTGCTCAGGTGAGGTTCAACAGCTCAGGAAGGTGCATGCTTTGGTTTCTTTGCTTTTATTTAATCAGAAACTAGGCTAATTTGGTCCAGTATTTAAGCTTTTGTGTGGGAGAGAGTGAGAGTTGAAAGCATTCAGAATTTTTGTTCCAGTTTTGATTTTAGTCATGTGAAGAGCTTGCAAGCTTTCTGGTGTTTGGTTGCAGCTTGAGTAAAATAGTTCCATTGGGAAGATGAGGGGGATGTGTTTCGACTCACATTTAATATTTGTTTAAATAGGCTATGCAAGATTAAACTTAGGTTATTGTCAATAACATAGAGAAGTCACAAAAACTCCTTTTCTGAAGAATGTGTTGTGTATTATCTTGGTGGAAGCTTTGGGACATGAGGCAACAAACAGCACTGAGTGCCGGAGATTAGTACCTACCCAGACAATGCCAGCACATTTAGTCTTCTGCATCCTGACCCTGAGTAAAATTTGGATGGTGGCAAGACTGGAAGCCAATATTACCAATCACAAGTATTTAAATATTTGAGTGGTTTTGGAGGATAGGAAGAAGGGGTGGGAGTTTAGAGCTAGAGATATTACATGTTAATTTGGCCACTGAAGTCCAAGGTAGTGTGGTGGCTGCTGCTGCTGATCTCAAAGGTGACTATCTTTTTCTTATGGAATAAATGTGTGTGTGCTTGTCAACACCTTCTAATTAAATCTAACACATTCAAATTTTGTTGGAGGTTGGCTCCACCAGTGTGACTCAGGTATTTTTAATGTATATACTTTGATTGCTCTGTCTGGAAGACTAGTTGGTAGAGTTGATTTGTAGCTGATCTATGCTGTTTTGAAATTGCTGATGCATAAATAGGCATAGTAGAAGCTGATTGTTAAAATATTCTCAATTTTCTTATATTAATGTTGGCAGATGTTTCTAAGCAATACACTGACTTCTTTGTATATTGTTTTAAATCTCTTTGAAAAAAAAAAAAGAAATAAGGGAAGTCCTCTATAAAGGGAGTGGTAAGAGCTGGAGCATTCCTCAGTATGAGACATTTGACACTATTTTCTCTTCCCTGTTTTGCAATAGTTAGAGCTTTATCAATGCTGTCCAAACAGACAAGCCCACTGACTCCCCGTGCCCTCACCCCTTCCACCCAGGTCAAATCTCAAACCATCCTGAAGATACAAATGCCCTCCAGGATAACTGACCTTGGCTGCCTGTGTGAAATATGTGTATAAACCAAAAATGTCATAAATGGTGCTTTCATGTTACAGATATGAGCCAGATTCTTTTTTTTTTTCTCATCTTCTTGTGACTTTATTCTCTGACAAGTGTGCTGTGGCTTACCGCTTGAAAAGTGGTGCCTTGGGGTTTGACCCAGAGCACATCACAAGATGATCACAACAGAGACTGCTGTATTAAGGTGGCTTCTTATTCCCTCTGGTTCTTTGGTGTAGGAATTTCCAATGTCATTTTGTCATGAATTACTTTTTAGGAACTTAAAAGAGTGATTAGCACATATGCTAAAGAGGCAAAGTAAGGCATACAGTGTATTAAAACAAAAGGATAGGGATGATCTCAAGTAACTTTATCTCTGAATCATGTTTTTGCAGACTGCCTTTGCTGATGTGCTTAAATCTGAGTACGTGCCACATGCTTGGACTAGAGATGTAGTATGTCCCGTTGTCTGTATATGTAGCTAACTGGTTTTGAACACTTTTTCCTTTGGGTTTTGAGGGAGTGGGGGAACATATTGAAGAAGAGTTCCCACCCCTTTTTGACTCAAAGGGAGAGAGACTTAGATGATGATTTTTATTGAATAGCAGTGGCCAAGCCCTGAAAAAAGCATCATAAACCTTCTTGGCAGTAGTTTTGTTGTGTTTTCAGGGAACTTTTTTCTTTACCTGATGTTCACAAGAAACTCTAACCTATTTTTGGTATTCCTATGAGAGCTCATTTGTGTTGAGTTGCCAGAATTCCTCAAATAAATTTTAAGTTCCTTGTTGGCACCTGTAGTTTGGATTCCTTGGCTTAAGTTTTTAATACCGGGGGTTTTCTTTGGGTTTGGTTGGGGGTTTTTTTGCCTGAGTACAAATTTGCATTCTTTAAGAGAAATACTTTTCAAGCAAACTAAGAATAATATGAAGTATAAGAAATTCTTTGGGTTTACATAATGAATATTTGAAGATTCATGTCGCTTTTATGGCTTTCTGAAACTGTACCTTTGGTCTCCTGTCCCTGTAGTGTGAGGGACCACACAGTACATTTGTCTGTGTATTGCAAAATTTAAAAGGTATTAAGGAATACAGTCAGGTTTTAATATAGAAAATAAGTACATGTTAAAAGCATGGATTTTTGTGTATTTTGTTTCTGGTAGGCACAAGCCTTAGGCAGTTTGCTCACTTGTCCCTCAGACTTGGAGTCTTTTGATGTCCCAGAGTGAATTTGAAGATGATTGTGAATGATATTCATGACCAATATTTTTCAGAAGAGACAGGTGCGTAGAGGAGACACTACTTTTAACCTTCCTCAAGGGACTGTTGAACTCAGTGCTTGTGGGGGGCTGTCAAACACCTGGATGCTGCTAAACAAAGTCAGCATGTATGTTTTGCCTGACCAGCCACAGCTCTTCTTTCACCTTTTTAGGGTGGCAGGAGACATGGAGTGAAAGGGAAAGATCAACCACACAATTAACTAGGAAGTAAAGGGGAGAAGAGGAGGATGCTTTAGCAAGAAATAGAGCTTTGTTGGCCCAGTGATTACACCTTGATATTTAAATTCAGTGACCCATATTTCTAGGAAGTTCAAAGTGTAGCTGCTTGATACCCAAGTAATGGGGTTTTTTAAATTTTTTTTCAATGCAGAATCTTTATCAGTAGACTTATTTATAAGGCTTTTATAGAGCAAAAGTAACCCAAGCCACTTGAACTCACAATGCTCAATAGAGGACTTGAAAGCCTGATATCCAGTTTGCCTTCTAGGCATACCCAGCAATCTCCCAGACTTGCTCTACCAGCCAGTCATGGCATTTTAGTGACATGACTTGGCTGCGTCTTCGTCTCAGTAATGTTCCTCCTCAGGTTTGTTGGAAAAATGGTTGACTGGTGTGTAACCAGAAATAATGCCTTACTATACTTAAATTCACATGGGTAGTACCCAGAATGTGTAATTTTCAGTCTCTTCTTCTTAGGAGTAGGGATTTTTAATGTCCAAAAAAAGGTGTTTCATTTGTATCCCTTTCATTCTCCAGAAGTTCAGGAACTGTCTGCTCGATCTCTTTAAGGTCTTGCTGCTTTGATTTCAGTGACAGGGAAACTACTTGGTATAAGAAAGTTTGGGGGAAGAATTGAGCAGAAAGGGGAGCAGACAAAACTTTTAGTTCTCTTTGCAGGCAGAGGTTTCTATGTCTGTGCTTTAGTCTAGAAGTTTTGTATAGGGCCAGCCCTTTCCTTTGGGAGTATCATGCCCTGACATTTCATATTTGTTCTGCATTTTCAACAGCAACAAAGGTACCAGCCAACATGCTAGTTTTTTTTCTTCTTCAGCTTTTACTGGAATTGAGATAAATTCATCCTCTAGAGCAAAAGAAAGAAGGAGGAGGGACGGTAGAGGAAGAAATATTTGCTGCAATATTGGGTGCTGAGAAATTGGTGTTTCTTGAGATTTCCTGTTTGAATGGTTTGAATGGAAGCATTGAATGGTTTGTCAGTTTTGTTAACCATCTCTTACTCTCTTTGTGAGTAAGCATCCTGCTTAATTAATTCTCTTTGAGCGGAAGTGGACAAATTGTGCCACCTTGGCTTAAGCTGATATTATCTTTTATTAAACTGATACAGTGAAAAGCATTTATCTGTACATTTGTGAGCTCTAATAGATTTTTTCAAGATTGGACAGAGTTTTGAGAGGGGGTTTTTTGTTTGTTTGTTTGTTTTGGTTTTTTTGGTTTTGTTTGGTTTTTTTTGTTTGTTTGTTTGTTTTTGCTTGGTTTGGTTTGGCTTTTTATGTGTTATTGGTCTGGGGCTTGCCCTTTCTGGATGCTGCTACCTCATAGGTGTGATGAGGTCTGAGTTGGACACTTATTAGTTACTCTGGCTTACATGGTTTGTGTTGGGTTTACCCTCCTGCAGGCTGCACGCCTAGGCAGCTTGCTTGGGCTGGGGTGTTGGCCTTGCTCTTGGTGCAGAGGGTAGAGGGGACTGTAGGTGTCTGTCCATCTGTGCACGCTGCTGTCAGCAGAGTGCCTGGGCTGGCAGGTTAGTGCAAAGGCATCCTAGTGCAGGTTAGTAGGTTAGTGCAAAGGCTGGCTGAGCTGCAGTCATTTAGTGTAGATCCTTACCATGGAGTCAATGACACCCTGAACTTCCAGAACGTTTAACAGGCTACTCACTTGCAGTACAGTGCTTTCTTTTTTTCCTGGTGATCTTCCCCTAAATTGCTATGCAGTCGTGTCTAGAAGAAAAATATAATGCACGCAGTAATCTGTTTTTATGATCTTCCCTGTGTTACATATTTGAGGGGTCTGCTAATAGATATCCAGAACAGATCACTTCCCACCTACTTCAGAGAGTTAGAAGTTTGCAGTTGCAAAGCTCTGTTGCCTTTTGGAAGGGACTTTCTATGGTCCTCATAGAGGAGAGAGGAGTGTTTGGAGGTGTGTGGTTCCTAAGGTATCGCCAGTACTTCTATACTAATAACCTACTGCTTCTCTAAAGGAAATTGGTTTTCTTAAGTACAGGAGAATAGCCTTGAGTTGCCAGCTCAGTTGCAAATAATTGCCCGGAGCTTTCCAGTTGCTGTTGGAGCGTGTACATCAGCAATGTTCCGTAATGGGTGCTAAGTGGGAGGAGTGCCCACCCATAATCTCTGCCAAGTATCTCTCGTGGCTTTTTGCAGTGTCTGAACTGACACAACATGTATGTATTTAAACCATCATTGACTCAGGCTATGTCTTAAACCACAAAGCACACAGGCATGTTGAAATAAGGGCGGGCAGATGCCAGCTGAGGTTTTGTGAATCTTGCTTTTCTGAGAACAGCTTCCAAGAGTGGCACTAAACTGTGCAAGTAGAAATTTAGGATTTGCAGGAGTCTTAAATCATTCCAGTCCTAATGGCACAAGTTAGGATGCAGTAAACACAGGTCACTACTGATTTCCAGAGAGTTCAAGGGAAGAGCATCTCCCGCTGCTCTCTCCACCCTTTGGTTATTGGAGAGTTTTTCATATCTAGCTGTATTTCATCAGTATTTGCACAAAGCATCTCTGTTATCTTCAGTGTACTTGGAGAAACAGTGGACCAAAAGGGAACAGGTCCTGGAAACTTGTCTGTTCCTGCCTGCGTTTCTTGTGCAAGTAAAATGCACTGTCACTTTGTAAAAGCTTTCTTCATCTTTCAAGGCTGTTCATGTGCTCCTTTCCCATTCTCTGTCCTTTTTAATCATCCTGACCAATTCCTCTAGCCTCTCTTCATCTGTTTTCCAGCCAAGAAAAGACTTTAAAGCAAGTTGAGCAAGAAGTCATGGATTACAGAATCTGCTTTGTCTAATCTGGAGGTAACTGAAGATTTTAGGGCTTGGGCTCTTCCTTCTGCAGGTATCAACAACCCATGAAATCTGTTGATAAATGAAGTGATGTGTACCCCTTGTCCTCCCCCTTGATTGTGGTTAACCCAGCAGTAAAAACAGCATGAAGCTTCCCATTTCTCCCTCAGCTTAAAAAGGAGAGACAGTACATCAGCCTGCTGATTAATCACACACACTCATGTGATGAGAACTTCTCAGGGGATGGGAAACATTTACTTTTAACAGTCTTAAAATAGTCTCATTTCAAAGAACATTTCCTTGATTTCTTTTTTTCCTGATGTCAAGGATGCTTAAGTGCTTGCAGTATCGGTGTCTGTGTGTTACAGTTTGGGTTTTAGTTGCCTGATGTGATCCTCGGCTTTTCAGCTGAGAAGATCCCTGTTTACTTTAGTGCCCCGTGGGGCAGACTGAGGCAGTAGCAGGAGAGATTGTCTCCTGCTGAATCACAGCTTCACCTGTTGCAGGAGCTGGGAGGTGCCATGTGAAAGCAGTGGGGAAGTTTGTAGGAAGGAGAAGGCAAGAACCTGCCAGGCATCTGGGAAAGAGTCTCCACTTAAGCACACTTTGTTAAGAGAAGTGGCTTATTTTGCTGCCTAGCAATCTAATGAACTCTGGGATGACTGGAGAAATGTCAAGTTAGTGCAACTGCAAAGGAAGTCAATGGACTCATTGCTGTGGGTGTACTGAATAATTAGGCCTTGGTTCTTTCAAACTGGGCACCTAAATAAAGAACTTTAGAGTTTATCTTGTCTTTGTCATCAAGTACCAATAATACTCCTGGTGTCTTAGGATGCTATAAAAAAATGCGTGCTTTGTGAGGGAGAACTGATGTGCTGAGCAGTGCAGGGGTCCTTAAGTGAGCTGGTTGTGTTTCTGGAGCAAGCTGAGAAGATCATTCTGTAAAATGACACTGAATGTCAAAAGGAAAAAAAAAAAATATGTAACATCCACATTGAATAAACCCCAGCCATTTTAGGCACTGAAAGGGAGACTCTGCTCTTATGGGAAGCTTTCTGTTTGACCATGTAATTAAGAACTTCCTCACAGTGAAGTCATGGGCAAGCTGGGGGAGGGCAGGCAAATGTGAGTGGCACAACCACTAACAGCTCTGGGAAATCTGGGGTTTGTGTGCGTAACTTCATACATAGCCTTAATATTTTTGTCATGCAAACATGTGTAATTGTTCTTTTAACATGATTCTGCAGTGAGATGGGGGAGAGCAAAAGCTGAGGCATGAGGCTTTCTGTTGTTCAGGTATGAAGCAGCACACTCAGTAACCAGAGAGGTCTCACTATGAGCTGGTGTTGCAAGTCAGCGCATGTGAACCACACTAATTTGCTGTTGCCTGAAGTGCTTGTGGCAAAGATGACAAACCAGCCTTTGTGGGAGCGAGAAACCAGCGAGACACAATGCAGAATGGAAAATCCGGTGCTTTTGGGACAGAAGGCGTTCCCAGGCTCCTCATCTCTCCCTTCCTGTGGGTGGGAGGGTGTTGTACACGTGTGTGTGGGGAATGGTCTGAGCAACAGGCTGGCTTTCTGAGCACCCCAGCGGGTTAGGAACAGCATGGTTTATACTACAAGGAAGCCTGGCACCCTGGAAGAGCTTACAAATGGGACCTCTGGTTTTCTAATTACCTGGCTCTAGTTTGGGGTGGCCAGAGTGGTTTTATTTCGTTTTCGTTGGTTAGGGGGGATTTTTTGTTTTTTAAGTGCTAATATTTAGGAGTTCAGTCTGTACCAGGCTAAGAGCTTTTCAGTCAAAGAATGTGAAGCAGGTCTTTAATGCGTATGGATGAAATCTTACTGTCCTTTACAGGTAATGCAAAGCAGAGTCAGAACATAAACAAGTGATCCCGTGTCTGTCAGCAATGTTACTCTGTTTTATTTTAAACCTAATTATACTTGAAAGGTGCAGGGGAAATTGAGAATTGACTTTTGGCACTTGTCAACACAATCTTAATTAACCATCAGCACCTCTTTCTGTGCATTTCTACAAAGAGCTCAGTCCTATGATCTCATTTCCCTCATCTCATTTGACAGTTAATACTCTCAGGTTAATTTCTTTAACTTTATAATATAGTTCATCTTCTGTTTAAAAATAAGAGGTAAAAAACTTCTGAAAGCTGTTTGGGCTCCTTGCATGTCAAAGGACAAACTCATCAAGCTGTCCTTTTCTGACTCTCAGCAAGAGACTTCAAGGATATATACAAATCTCTCTACTGTGGCAGTGGGGTGATAGGATATTGTGAAATGCATTTGTCCTGGTGAATGAGATTATAGGATGAACAGAAGACATTCAGGGATGAAACTATGTACAAATTTTACTTGCTAAATGAGGTGTTTGTAAATGAGTCCTTTGCTAAATGTGAACTGAATTTTTTTTGTTGTTTTTACTGACAGTGTGGAAGTAGAAGGCATTAAAACAGTCATTGAACAGCTGGCATGTGTCAATCAGAAAAAAATTAGAATAGAACCAAAAGGTTATGTTCTTTGTGTTTTTCCAAAATTTCTTGTTTTCAGTTTTATAATGACTTTTACCTTGAACATGACAGGTTTGGCAAACTGTCAGAGATATTGAAAGTTGGTGGGGTTTCCTGCTTTTTTTGTTGTTTGGGGGGGAGACGTTTTTGTTCTGTTACTGCTGCCTTGGTTTTTAGAAGGAGAAAGGAGAGGATTGTTGGAGGCAGTCAGGGATAAGGAGATCTTTTTTGGCAATTGACTTTTATTTGGAGTAAAGATATTTTAAAGCCGCAAAACAGCATTTGAGTCATATAATCCCTGGTGTGCTTGTATAAGCTACTTATGAATTATAATAAAAAAGAAAATCCTGAAAAGCCATGGTCAGTAGTATTTGGACACTTGATGAAACATTTTAAGGAGTCTAAAGAAAAGATAAAAATGCAATCACATCCTGTGCCCATTAACATTATTGTATGAGAAAAAGCTGGTTCAGTGCCCGCACTGCATGTCCCCAACACAATGTTGATGACATTTTGAGAGAAGTAGGTAAACATTTATACTGCACTCTGAGAAAAGGTTACCTGAAAGCCTTTTGATGGAACTTGGATTTGCAATTTCCGTTTTGTTTCTTTAACCACAAAAAAAAAAAAAAAAAA
>VZUA01014823.1:2732-35453 GCA_013401035.1 Horornis vulcanius
GAAATTATGATACCTCTAAATTGCTTTTAGCGGCTTTTTGTGCTGCCTTGGGCTCAGAAGTGCTTAGTTTGCTGACAAAAATCATAGGCTTGTACACACTGGAGATGGAAAAGCCCTGCTAGCTTCAGTTTGTCCATTTCTCCTACCAGGGAGGGAATATTCCCAGCAATCTGTTTTCCCNCTTTAATAACCAGGGTGTTCAGCAAAGGAGGCCACCCTTATTTGCTTTTTCATCTTGACAGGGGCTTGCACCAGTGCTTTGGACTGACTTTGATGGGATCTTGTTTTCAAACCAGGGAGAAAAAATACATTTAGATTGTCAGGATTTTAGAGCCAAGTTAGCTGTGGAAGTACCAGCTGTAGCCTAACCTGCTTTGTCTGGTGGCAGCAGCTAAATTGCTGTCTGCTGCCTTTGAAGTCAATGGTAAAAGTCTTATTGGCTTCTGTGGGAGCATTCTCAGGCCTTTGGTACGGATGATTGGAGCAAATAGCTATGGAGCACTGATAAGCCATTCTTACACTATCACTTTCCAGGCTGTAACTGCATTTTAATAGGCAAGAAATTGTCTCAGCAGCAGTCAGGGTGCAATAACAGCAAAGCCATGTGGAGCATGCAGCAGACTGGGTTTGCACAAAAGTGATTCCTGCCATGACCACGTGAAGTCATATCCACAGGCCCAAACAGGTTTGGTGAAATATGTGATCCAGGGGGAACAGTCAGAGGTAACCCCTTTTGTACCTCCTTGAACACTAAAATCTACCAGAGGTCAGTTCTATTCCTAGATAGCTCCAATGTGTTTTGCTTTTTCCCTTTTGCTGTTTCATTTAACATCATGAATGAAGGGGGCTGGACACATTAGTGTCCCCGTTTACCCATCTATCATGCCTTAACTAGAATATAGCATAGGTATGGCACTGCCCTATTGTCTTAATAAAAGAATACAAAAAAAGCCAGTTGTTGAATTACAGAAGTTAAGATGTTACCATGTAAACCTTGACTCACCTCCAGGATAAAACTGCCACCAGCTACCCCATGAGCTGAAGCACTCAGCAGTGGCAGTGACACATCCCCAGTGCAGCTCAGCCCTTTTGCTTTCTCTTTTAATTTCAGTAATAACGACAGGTAGTGAGAGCCAGGGTTGAATTTAATTTAACCGTTGCTGTGCTCTACTGGGATAACTTCCTCTGCCTCCACATTTCCTGTCTGGAAGTTCTCCCAAAAGGATGGATTAACCAATATATGACCTGTATGGAAAATGCACTTTATTGAAGCTATTTTTCTAGGGTGAAGCTGAACAGCTGTTTAGCACATAGCTGCTATGTGAGAGATGGTAAAAATATAAAAAAAAAAAATTAACTGTATTCAGGTGTAACCAGGATGTAAGGAAGCAGAGATAATTATATATTGCTGTAATTTTTGCCTGTATGCAGAGGGTACTGTCCTTGTGTGACAAAGCATGGGGTACCACAGCACAACAGTCAGCACAAGGGAAGTGACTTCTTGTGTTGTAAATACACACTGATTAATACTACCATAGCAGGCCCCTGGCATCCTGGCAAGGACAACCCACACACTAAAGCTCATAGGGCATAGACCCCTATCCAAAACCTGCTATTTTTCACATCATGGAAGCAGCAAGTGAAATGGCCTGTGGGGATAGCTGTGATGGAGACCAAGCACAGTTCAATCCTCTGTTTTGTATAAGGCTATAGCAATCAGTAGGGGCCATAAGTGTCCCAGAAACAGTCCCACATTAACTTCATGGCAAACCCTGTCTGTAGGCATCCCAAGTCAGACTCAGCTCTTCCCCTGTATGCAGGGAGCTGTTGTCTGCTTGAGCTGCCACTGCCATCCATGGAGCACAGTCCCACTGATGATGGCTCCTGTCCCAGGCCATGAAGGACCATCTCTGGATGGCAGCACGAGGTTGCACAGCCCAGGCAGCCTCAGCATGGGAGATGGAAGCATCCAGAATCTCTTCCAGAAGCCTTGGTAAAGTCCTTGCTTCCCATTCACATCCCTTCCTCCCCACCTAATGCTACCCTAGCAGGTTAGCAGTACAATTCAGTTATTGCAAATTTATATCAGGGCACGAGACATGAGAAACTGAGAAGAGACTTTAAAAGCCACTTTTTTTTTTTTTTTTAATAAAACCCAGCATAAACCACCAGCCAGATTTACCAAGAGTTTCCTGTGTGTGCACATGAGTTATATGCACAGTAAGAGTTCCATCATCATGAATTCTGCTGATGTGCCTCTTTAACAAGGACTGATCACAGGGAATTCATTTGGTCTTCATATAGCTGTCACCTGTATTACCAGAGTGATTTCATTCTAATTTAACATTACTTAATGGTGAAGATAAAGTTAAGTGTTAGCCATGTGAGTCTTTTCTTGGCTTCTCTCTCTCTGACACAGCAGGTGTGTGACTGCAGGGTGTTTTACGACCAATAATTCAAAAGAGCAGGGAAAAGAAGGAGCAGCAAATATCAACTGCTTGTCAATCATCCACAGTCTTTCAGCTCAAATGGTTGTACCTGGACCTCTGACCTTTTCTTCTGCCATCTCTGATCCCCATGTTTGTTTGGAGTTCTTTAGGTACTGCAACTACAAAAATATATTTTTTAAAGGTTCAGGCTCAGGAAACCTGCAGTGGTTACCCACAGTGATAGGTAACTCTGGTATAGAAAGCCATATCTAATGGCTGCAGTATAGCAGCCAAAATACAACCAGCCCTACAAGCTGCTGAACACATGAAAATGCTGTGGGGGACATAGTGGAGGTTTATAACATCAGTTATACAGCAACAAGTGATTTGTCTCCTAAGCCCCTGTGCCGCCCCCTCTTTTCCACTGGTCCAGAAAGGTAATCATTCTGTATATGTCACAAGATTGTTTAAACTGGAGATGAAAAGCTAAAAAAGTGCAACTTAATTGAACTCTGCATTGTGTTATTACAAATGCTGCCAACCTCACTTGCAGTCCATTATCAGAAGGTTCTGCTGAATGCTTTAATTAAAGACAATAAGGCTAATAAAAAGGCATCGTTTTCTTGTCTTCAGCACTGCTGGAGAGTTGGGGCTGATGAGATTATTTCCTGTTAATGCTCTTCTGTTGTTTTAAATCTTTTTCTCCCCATGGTTTGCAAATACTGTCTGAGCCTGAGTTGTAATAGAATCATTAAGAACAAGAAAAAAATCAGTTTTGCCTCTAAAATGCTCACTAATATTTGACAAGCAGAGCTCCTCTTCCTGATGATTTCCAGTGCCTTACCTAAAGTATCACTGCCTTTTGCTGTCAGATCCAGTCCCAGAGAAGGACAAAGCTTCCCCACACAGGCACAGGTGCACATATGGACCGGTGGAAGGATGCGCTCTGCCCACGGCACCCGTTTGCAGGGAGGACAGAGTAATGACAGTGTCACTTGCCAGAGGACAGGATCTAGCCCACAGTGAGTAATGCAGCACCTCTCCATAATTAACATGCTTACTAACAGCCCATATGTGCTATCTTTACTTTCATACTGGTGATAGTATTAACAATACCAAGCCAGCAGTGTTTCCAAAGCAAATTAAGGCAGCCTGGCTGGGCTGCTTTTTCTTTCCATCTTTGGTCCAGCAAAGCAGAAGAAAAGGAGGACAACACAGGAAGGCATCAGTGAGGATTATGACAAGGAAGAGGAAGTTTGTAACCTCAGTGGAGGGAGCCAAAATGCTGTGAGGGAAGATTTTACACAAGGGACATGGAAAGGTTTGCAGTAGGACAGCTCTGCTCATCTGGCCACAGGGGAATGTGAAGAGGGATAAGTGAGGCAGGATGCTTTCCACCTCTGGATGCACAGGGAGGACACACCAGTCCCTATCTGCATCCCTCAGCCTTCAAAGACATCTGCAAGGGTTGGACCTTGTCCACCGATGCATTCCTCGGTCTTTGGCAAATAGCACATACTAAGAGGTGGGGATGGGGTTGTATCAAAAGGGCAATGGGAAATGCCCTGGTGCTCCTTTCATGGATGTGTTTACTGAACAGGAACATCCACCCATAAGCACACAGGCTGAACCCAGCAATTCCTCATCACTGGCCACAAAACAGTTAAAACTTTGCTAGCAATCCAGGTCATATTTGAACAAGAGACCTAATGGCAATTGGCATTGTAGCCCTGCTGTGAATAGGCCAAACCATCCAGTCCTACTGTGATTAAAAACTCCTTCTTGGATTAAGGAACAAGCAGCCAGATGCTAAGTAACTGAACTTTGCCCCTGCAAGGAGGGGAGCAAAGAAATAACCACTGAGCCAGCCCAGTTTGCCAAGACTTTTATAGGGAAGGAACTTTTACAATTAAATACAGCAAAAGGTTTCTTCCACTGTGAGCCTCTGAACACAAGTTGAAAGGACCAAAGTCGAATGTGAAAGCCAAGTTAAGAAAGGAAAAAAAAAGGAAAAGTCTTGATCTGAAGGTTGCAGGCTCAAAGTAGCTGGAAACCCCATCAACTGACTGAATGGGAACAGCAAGGGGCAGGCAAAGACCACAACTCCTCCCTGGATAAAGGATGAAGCTGTAATATGAAGCAGACTGACCTAGTTCCATATTTCTTCTTTGCTTCCCATTTCTCTCACTGCAGTTGCCAGGCTGTCATGTTGCAAAGCAAATTGTACATGAAGTTTCTACCATCTAAGCCAAGACAAGGAGAAAGCAGGAGCTCTGTAGATGGGGGCATCTTGAGAAGCACCATCTCAGGTTTCCTTGGAGGAAAGGCGCTTGACTGTGCCACATCACCCCATCCAAGGTGACTCTCTCCATCAGGTCCTTCCCATCCATCATTCATGTGTCATGTTGACACCATTCATGTGTCAACAGCTGCCTGTTATTTTTGGCACAGTAGGGAAATGATCCACAACCTGGTGACATTTGCAGCCTCATCCTCCTGAGCACATGAGGCACATGCTCATTAAACAAACTCTCTCCATCCTTCTGGTCTGCAGTTCAAGCAAGGGAGCCTTCCTTTGGGCTAGGAAGCTCCTGCAGTCCCTGCTGCTGGACAGGTGCTGCATAAAACAGATCTGCCCTGGACTACTAAAAAGACAGCAAGTATAGGGGTGACATGGTGATGCCATATACAAGTGCTGCTGATCCCCTTAATTCCGATAGAGTTGGGAATTGGGAGGAGAGAGGGTGGTGTCTTTTACTCACTGTGTTTTGGCAGAATCAGGAGCCCTCTGACAGCTTTAACTCATTCCCAGATACACCCATGTGCTATTGGAGAGAAGCATCAAGCACAAATTTATGGCCATGATGAGGCCCTGTTCCTCTCTGCATTTGGGTACAGCATCCTTGCAAAGCCAGCCCTCCAACTGCACCTGGATTTTCCCAACATGTGGCAGAGCTGCTCTGGCTATGGCACACAGTGGCACGCAGGGCACATGTCAGGCTGGGCTGGCACAACCCACACCATGCTCCTGCAGCAGGCACTGGAGATCAGCAGGCTGCCATGGATGCCAGGTGAGATCATGACATTTGGCCCCCTAAAGATGGCCAAGGATACCTGAGCACACTTGAGTGTCTGGAGGCCTGGAGATTTGGAGAAGCACACAAGATCTGGATCCATTGGCTGCAGATTTCCAAAGTATCCACTATTACTGCAGATTCACAAGCCTGATAATCTTAAACTATAACCCACCAAGATGAGAGGGAAGGCTCTGCCTTCATGAGGAGCTTCCAGGAGAGGCAACAGAAACTACCAAGGAAAGCTTAACAAACCCATTGGGGAAGACAGTATTTTGGAAGAATTGATGTTAAATGTAGGAGTTTTAATGACTCGTGGGGAGTCTCCAGTCTATAACTTCTAACTGGAAATTAGGAGAAAAGAACACTGAAACTTTCTGTACTTTTTACCATTCAAAACTACCAATGGTGCTTTTTTGGGCTCAGGAGTATTTTTGATATACACATCTCATTCTCAATGAAAAAAATGCCTTCACAGGGAGAACTGACAGCGATATGAAGAGACTTTTGTCCTGAGTCACAGCTACCCCCTCCAGCTGAAACAAGGGATCTCCAGGAAAGGAGTGGTGCAGATGCTGAAGCAGATGCTGAACAAATATGAAGACAGACAGAGTTCATTTGCTAGACAGTTGCTGTGACCCCACTTTTCAGCATCACTCTTTCACTTAAAACCTTGCTCCTGCCTCATCATCACTTTCAGAATAGGGTAAAAGAATGGGTTTGCCTGTATGTGTGGGTTTGTCTCTCCCAGCTAGCTGAGGTGATCCAAGGTCCTGTGGACAACTGGCTAGAGCAATTTTTCCAGTACACCAAGTAAACATTGCTGTTGCGGACATGTTTTTCTGTGCCTCAGCAGTTCTGAGGATTCAACACTACAAGAGGGTTTACCCAAAACAAACCCCTCTCCCTTCCCTTGCATGTCGCTGATGTGTTTCAAAACCTAAAACACATCACAGATACAGTGTCACACCTAACCTACAGCAAGGCCTATGCTTTGTCACCTGAGGCTGCTGGAACGCATGAGGGAGGCAGTGCCCTGAAGGAGGGAGAAGGGTTTGCCAGAGCCTGCATCCCACTTCCCAGTTCAGTTTCCAAGGGGAGACCTGCAGCCATGCAGCTGGGACTGGTACAGTGGGCTGTCACTCTCATCAATCAGGAGGATAACTAGGGAGCAGTTCTTCAGACAGAGCTGCCTGTGCTATTTGAGAGCTGCCCCATGCTTGCACCAAACAGGGAATACCATGTCCCAGCAGCCCAGGAGCAAACCTATTCCCTTCCCTCACCACTGCCCCAAACAAAAGCTTTGGAGCCAGCAATCATTTTAGAGAGGTCAGTGCTTGGTCACCGTTTGCCAGCCTTCCCAATCCACAATTCACTCTACAAGCATCCTGAAGAGAGAGAAAAGATGAGGTCATTATAGATGTGTTCTCAGGAAGAGATAAACTTATTCCATGTATTAGTAAGCTCCACAATCATCACTGCTGGAAGCTGGGTGTTTATGAGAACTGACTCTTTTGCAAGAGCTGCATAAACACAATGTGGGGTGAATACCAACTTCAATAGGGGAAACCAGAAGATTTGGACCAAAGAAAACAGGATGATGCATTAACTGAGTATGATTTGCCTCAAATTTCAGCTTTGGGGGGGAAGTAAAACAAAACAAGATTAATTGTGGGACAACTACAAATGACTCATTCAATCCTAACAGGAATTTTGTTTAAACTGAGTTATTATTTACCCTTTTTTGTTTTCCAGAAAAGAGGCCTTCTCACATTTTAAGTGAAAAAGATGATATCAAAATGTAAGTTTAACATGTAAAGATTTTGTCTTGGAAACTTTCACCTGGTAAAGAAAAATGTCCTGCTCAGAAACCTGCAAACCAGCACTTCCAGCCTTTCTGATCGCACTCTCTCCATGGCACTGAGAGACAGGCACTGACTCCAATTCATGAGCAGTTTCCATCATCCTATAATTTTCCACTAATTGGCAAATTTACTGTGCACTGTGCATATTTTATCCGTGTCTGCAAGAACCATATTGTCTGTTCTCCCCATTCCCTTCTCTGCCCCTTCTGTTCTCCAGTCCCCACATCTGCCTTTCTGCTTAGAACTCACACACACATACACACACAAATATGCCTCTATTTCATCTGCAACATCTGTACAGCTTGACCAGTTTCCTCCAAATTTTTTAATACATACAAACTCAACAAATAATGCAAATGAGCCACCACTTAATTATTTCCTCAACTTGTCACACAAGGAGCAATTTGGAGCGAGGGCCAGAGGTGGTGAGAGAGGCAGCACTGCTGCTATCCCTGGTCCCACCGACCCACCCTCCAGCTTTCCAGCAAAGACTCACTTCACAAAATTTAATTACTCTGCTGACATGTCCCATATGCTCTGTGGCAGGCAGGGAAGGCTTTAATTAAGTCTGCTTTAGATATGTTGGGAAGCCCTGATTCCCCATCTCCCAGGGATTCAACACAGCACCCGTGGGGTTGAGGGTGCTGCCAGAACTAAAATGGTGGCTCAGCTTCAGGCCCTGCGTACCAAAACACCCTATTTTCCTCCTTCTGCCCCTATGCACACACACACGCACACACACACACNGATAGGGCCACAGCAAGAGAGGGCTCTACTCTCCGGAGGAAAACAATTCATCCCTCTTAGAAAATGCTGACCATCACTGTTAATGAACTGATTAACAATCACTAATGATTAGAAAGCCCTTCCACACCATTGCTCATTTGTATGGCACTTGAGAGACATATCTCTCATTTGGAAAGTGGAGGACAAAACCTATCCCCAGCTGGCCTTCCTTTTTCCTCCATCCTCCCAACACTTCAGCACACCACGGAGCTGTCTTTTCCCCTCCTTCCTCCACCCCATTTTACTTTTCATTTTCACAGCTGCCTCTGCAATTGCTACTTTCATAGCCAGTGGGTGTTGCTGAGGTGGCAGGTAGTCAAAACCATTTTGGGGCACAATATATCAGGTGGCAGACAAGGAGCAGGCAGGAATTTGTTTGACATGACATTGTTATGCAAAGATGCTCACAGTTCCCAAGGCTCTTCATGCAACTGGATGGCATTTTCTGGAGACAGAAATCCTGCTTTAGGGCAAGAAAGGCTGGAGGCAGGGGAAATCCTTTAATTCAGGATTGTGTTTAAGTGTGAGAGCAGAATATCTATTGTTGTCTTTACACTTTTAATGTGGTTTGTGGCTTATATGATCCAGCCTGTAATCTGTTCCACATCTTATACTGCTTATATTTGATTGAGCCACATCTGAATTGTGATAGACTTCTCTGCTGACTGCCTTGTGGTGAGCCATCTACCACCAGCTAAAGCTAGTATTTTGAATAAGGGCCAGTCATTATTGTTTGCAAATTCTTCAGGCAGAGGGGCAATTTCCAAGAATATTGTGGGTTGGAGAAATTCCACAGAAGATGCTTTTGATCTGAACTTTCCAAGTGTGGGGTATGAGTGTACATGTCCATACAATTTGTTTAGTAAACTCCTTGTGCATCCTCCATTAAAGACACAGCTGCAGGGTCATGATTTGAAGCAGGAATAGCACTGCTTTCCCAGGGATCAAGGATTGTGCCAGGGTCATTCACGGGCTGTGGATTTCCAAGCCCCATTGCAGCCGTCTGCAGCATCCAGCAGCTTTCTTGCTGCATCAGGGCATCCCTGACCCAGTCACACTCCAGTCATATTTGGCAGCCACAGAGAGGTGCAGGCAATGATGTGCTGAGCAGTGGGAGAAGAGCAGGGTAGGGAGGCCTTTCCTGGGCCTCATTCTTTGCCTTCCTGCATGAATTGCTCTGCTTGAAAAGCTTAATCTATGTCTTAGTGCTTAGTCTATGTTTTCCAATTGTTTTTGTTCCTATGGAGACACAGCAAGCTTCATGGGAGCTTGCTTTTCCCTCTGCACTAAGTGGAGTCTTGTCCTATGAGCAAGCTCTGGAGTTATGAGATCAAGGCTCATGGCTGTGGCATCAACTTCCATCCTCCCTGTCCCTCTCCCCTCCAGAGCTGCTATACGGAGCATGAAATGAGCACGTGCTTGAGCTCCACATCACTGATTTCTCAGTGAAAAGGAGATAAAGCACTTGGTGGAAGGGTGGCACAATGCATTCTCTTTCAGGAGATGTTTATTTCAATGCCCTTCTTTCTCCACTTGAGGTCCCATTGATGTCTCATATATGAAATATTCCTTCAGGAGAACACTGGTCTGCTCCCTCCATTCCTCAAGAGTACCCAAACTGCGCTAAGGTTATCCAGGTTCCGTGCCAGGGAATGTATCTGTGGCTGGTCCGGCTCCACACTAAGCTTTGTATAGAAGCCAGTTCCCTTTTCAGGACCATCATTATTTCCTTTTAACCTAGAGCCTAAAATTACCACTACTCAAGCTGAGGAAAGGGAAGAGGAGGGGGATGATAAGAAATGGGAATAAAGGGAACAGACAGAGAGTGAAGCCAGCACTTGGGACATCACAGCTAAAAAAGGTCAGGCTACACTTTTGAAGGGCTTTTGCCCTTATTTAGGTTCATGATAATGGGAGATCCTGCCCTTTTCTGTTTTATTAATTTCAGGACCATCACTATTCTTAGGGTGAATCAAATTGATTTAGTCCAGTCCCCCAGTTGAATTTCTAGGGCTGCTCAGCCAGGACTCCCTAATCTCTGAACAGGATTTCATTGTAGCTGGGCAATCCTGATCCTTCAATTTATGGCTTTACATTAAATTGGGCTCCAGTGATGCAGGTCCACTTAGATTATGTGTCTGAAAGATCAGGCAACTGTAGCTCAAGCAGTGGGAATATAGAGGAATTCTTGTGGAATTGAATCTCTGTTCCTGAGTAAAATAATCCTGTGACACACTGTCTGTGTGATCCAAAGGGCTGTGGTTTTGAGGTCAGGATGAAATCTCATTCAGAAGGAAAAAGAAATAAATTATCGTGGAAAGCTGGTTTGCAATTAAAAAATAGCATTTCTTTCTAAAGTGCTTGTTTCTCACTTGCAACAATGAAATGAGCTAAGCAGCTGGAGTTGTTTCAGCCCCCAAGTCTGTTTTTCCATTTTGGAGGGCAGGAACTTGTGCAAAAATATCTCACGGGTTTGTTGGGTATTTTTTTTTTTCCATTCCTGGTGGAGAGGCACACAATACAAAACCACCTAATTATAGAAGCAATGTTTGGAAATAGAAATTTCAAATCCACTATTGTGGCCTTAAACCAGAGCTTATCACTTCCAAGCATAAAGTGATATGCAGCCATTGCTTAGACATACTGGACTTACCCTGATTGGTGCTGGGAGCTGAGTGGGCAGGTCTGAGCTATGATAAGGGAACTGGTCTCCTTCCTGTCTCAGAGCAGAGCATGTCTCCCAGGCATATATTTTAAGAGCAACCAGTACTGCACAAGCTCAGCTTTTGGCAGGAACCAACCTGCCAGTCCTTCAGTAGTGCATTTTATCCACGACCTCGAAGCACTGAGCAAGACACTCCAGCCAAATAGAGCTGGTAAACTTTTCAACCCTAAATATCTGAGATGATTGGGGGGTTGCCCAGCAGCTTGCCAGAACAATATCATCTGCTGCTGTGAGATGTGTGCCCTAAGGTACAGCAAGAAAGCACATGGAGATGCTCAAGAGCATAGAGCCAACCGGGGCATTCTGCTTGGGAATGTGCAGTCTGATCCCTGCTGCCATTTGGGCATGGCTCCTAGGCTGAGCCGACTTCCAGAAGATATCTAGGGACATCCTGGAGACAACCCAAGACAAAGCCCAGAAGTAACTTCACAAAGGATATGCCTGGAAAATGGGGCCCCTTTCTAGGGCAGCCCAACAGAGCTGCCTGCCCTCACCAGCCTCCCTAGCCCTGGAGCTGACCTACAGCACAGCTGTGCCCAGGCAACATCCCCTCCTTGTGGGTAATTTCCTAGGCCCTGTATTGTTTCAGGGAAGCACGTACTTGGCAGCTCATGTTTTCCGAACCACGAGCCAGCAAGGATGGAAATAGCATTTTTCCCAAAGAATCTTTCTCCACTATGTCATGAGGTAAATATCCAGGGTGTGTTTCCTCACCATCAATATGCACACAGAGAGGGTAGGAAGGTTTGGCAACAGACCTCAAGGATCCAGTATACTGGGATAGCAGGGACAAACCATCCTCAGGGTCACTGCAAAGAGCACAAGGCTCCCCTGAGCACTAGGTCAGCTCAGGCAGAGCCGTGCAAACCCAGCATCGCTGCTCTTCCTATAAAATCAAAGGAGGGCTCTGGGAAGGAGAGCTCTGTGGAGCACAAAGTCTCTCACAGCCTGAAGATGAGCACCCCCAGGGCTCACCCCAGCCCCCCTGGCAGTGGAGCAAGGGGCAGGTTGTGCCTCATGGCCCCTTCTTGTGCCCTATCGACTGGACACCACTGCGCTGCCTTCTGAACAAAATCAATAAGCAGAGACAGGTACTACTGTTAAATTATCCCACCAGCCTCCTGGTGATCTAATAGACTCTCCAGTAAGGTCTTATTAAATTCCAAGCCAAACTGCATCCAGTTGCAGTAATTACTGAATATTTAAGAAATAGCAATTGGCTATTTAGAGCACACTAAAAAATATCTCATGTTCTTTAATTACTGTGCAACCTATCTTTTTGGTGACACCCTCCCACCTCAATTTATGTGTTAACTTGCATATGCTCTTCTATGTTTCAGCATTTTAGAAAAGAAGAGAAAATAAAAATTAAAAAAAAAAAGAGAGCTTTTCTCCTGTTGAGGGTTGGGACCTGCAGGTAGAGAAAAGCCTAACAAAAGCAGGTGCTGTGCCAGCTTTTCCTATCCGTATGTGGAAAGTCCAAATGCTGCAGTCCATCACTGCAGCTTTCCACATCATGCCAGCTCCAAACCCAGCCCTGTCCCTCTGCATGCTCAGCTGTGACCTCCACAACCCCCATCTCTCCCACCCTGGGGCTCAAATGCTAAAAAAAAAAAGCTAAGTCAAGCAAACCATGCCTTTGCTGACTGATGTGCATCCTCAGGAAGTAGGGCAACACCTGCCTGGAGTTCATTTCCCTGCACGCAGCCAGAGCCACGGCCAAATCCAAACACGGGTCCTCTGTGCTCTCCAAGAGCCATAACCCCAGCTGTGCTCTCCAGCTCACTCCCTGCCTTACTAACACTGAACAACATCCTTATTTAACACACTTCAATTTAGAGTGGAATGGATATTTCTTACTTCAGAAAGTCTCACCTGCCTCTCAAATGGCTCTTGGCATGCTGCCTGCTCTCACTCACGCTCTGCCTTTAACAAGGCAAGCCTCATTCCTCTCGAATGGAAAAGAGCTGGCAGGGCTTGATTGAAAGTTTGGATTCCTTCCCCCAACCCATCCACTTAGATGCCACAAGAGCCCCCAAATCTGTATAGCCTTCTTATTGCCAGGAAAGCAAATCTTTTGCCAACACATCTCTCAGGTTCCTCATCATAGAAAGTGAAGTTAAAACATTCAATGGAGGCACCAACAAAGATTGGCACAAAAAAGAAAGAGGGGGAAGATGAGCACTATTTGCAAAGTTTTCCTGGCCTCCTGCTACCCCTGCCCCATCTTTTCTTTCTTCACTGTTGTATCCTCAGAACATCCAAGCCCAAGGCAGAAATATCTAACAAGTAATTTTTTTTCTTTCCCATCCCCAACCACACTCCCTCTGCAGGCAGCTTGAAATGCAGAGATCCAAGAGAAAGGAGCATACCTCACCGCTTCCACTTTCCTAACAAGACCTCATTATAGTGCAGGAAAAACTTGACCGCATTGGAAGTGTCAGGCCAAGGCACTGTGTTTATTTCTCACATAGTCCCCTTCACCTGAAACTCAGCGGGTGCTGCAGGGAGGTTATTCTTCTTCCTTTGATTGCATGGGGAGTAAGCTTTTCTTTTTTTAACAAAGTTATTTTAAAATAGATGTTTAACTCTGTACTGTTTTAAATGATGCATTGAAAAAAGCCCAAAGCAGAGCTGCAGTTCAGCACAAAGACTGGACAAACAGAAACCCATGCTCTCCTAACTGTACAGAGGTGAAAGGAATACACAGATTACTGTCTTGAAGAAAATGGCCCTTTTTGGGCTAGATGATGGTTATTCAGCTAGGAACAGCTGCAAACCTGCTAGAGGCTTCCCCAGCTTGCTTTTGCAGGTCAGTGAATACCCATGGTAATCTCTAACACTGTGAACTACATATCTGCAAAGCAAAGATCAGGTTGGAGGAAGGCTCCAGGCTGCTGGGTGCTGTGGATGCCATGTTTCTGGCCATCCTTTGTGTTGGTGGTCATGCTGTAAGTTGAGTGAAAGCCCATACACAGCCAGAAAAGAGAAGAATTAGACACAATGCACGTCATCCAGGAAACAGACTTCCATCTACATCCCCAATGGAAGCAAGGTAGTACCCACTAGATATCAACAGTTCCAGGGACTCAGCTTGGGTTTACACTGTGATACAGAGGCAAAAGGGTTTTCTCCTCTCCTCTCCTCTCCTCTCCTCTCCTCGTACACTGCAGATTATAATGCTCTGAAGTTACAAAACCAGATAGACAGTGTTTATCTCTGGTGTTTGACTATTATGAAGTTGTTCATGCTCAGCAAATATGTTTTCTGATAATCAGCTGGCATTTACCTTATAGACATCTGTGCTATTAAACACATAGAGAAAGGGGATTTAGGGATTGTGACAGCAAATGGCCCTTGTTCAGTCTATGAAGCATCACGTGCATTTTTCTAGCTGCTCCATCACAATGTGGTACTGTGGGTCAAACCTTCATCCAGCCCAGAGAGCCCTGCATCTCCCAAAACTCCCTCCCCTCAAGCAGACAAGGCTGTGTCTTCTGTATGGGAAAGGCAACCCATACCTCCAGCTGCATTGATGCTGCTGTCTGGCACTGAATTATTTATTTTCCTCTCACTGTGAATGGAAATGATCTGCAGTTTAAATGGGATAAAGAGAAGTTTGAATCAAAGGTACCTTAACTCAGTCAAACACACATTGGAGACTCCCTTGCCTGTGACTGTCAGGGATAATAAGCACCGATCTGATCAAACAAAAGGCCCTTCAGACCCATTCAGTCCCTGCAATCGGCAGGTTCACATCTCCTCTTCCACCTGCCAGGGAAGAAAGTATTTAAAGAAGTTGAGTCAGAGGGAAATGAGAATGTTGGGCTGTGGAACATGAACAACTTTCCTGTAGATTGAAGGCTGATTTAATGCTGGGCTTTCTCAACACCCAAACACTTTGTCATGCAGGCTGGCAACACTCGCCATTTCCTCCTGACCTGGCAGGAGAGAGGGGTCAGTGTTAGCAGCACTCATGTTGGCTAATTCATACAGAAGTGTAGAGCTATTACAGCTGTCATTAACACATCAGATGCCAGCTTTCTCATTTCCTAAACTTCTTCTGCTCAAAACCCACCATCTCTGACCACTCCTCCCCTACACACCTGAACCCAGCAGCAGCTCTGCACTCTACCCATAGCCAAGTCCTCCCACCTGTCTCCTCATCCAGAACTTCTTTCCCCATATCCTCTGTGCTGCCAGCACCTGGACCTCTGCAGACATCCTTGGATGGAGTGTTCCTCTCCAGATTACAAGGTGATGGAGAGCACTGATTAAGTGTCCTCATGGAATGGCAAGAAGGATGGCACAGACCTGGAGGCAAATAAGGGATCTCCTAACGGTCATTGCAGAGATCTGCTCAGTGGAGATCCTGAGGTTAAACTGAAATCTTTCAGCATTTGGAGAAGGAGGGATTCTGTTTGCCCTGCCCCTGTTTCATTGCCCCCCAACCCTGTTTTCCCCACAGGAAAATTCTCCCCTCCTATGCTGCCCTGTGAGCTGCCCCCAGTTTGGGATGCTTCCCTCATGGGATGTCTTTGGAGGGAAGCACAGGGATGCTCTGGCATCACAAAGCCAGGCTCTGCCAGCACCAGCACCACAGCACAGCTCAGGCATCCCCTGCTGTCCCTGCCACTCCCCACCTCCCAAGTTGCTAGCATTAAATGGATTATGGAACAAAAAGATGAGAGAGAAGGGATTACAGGGAATTATCAGCCTTGATCCTCTCCTAATTAATTACTGGTCAGAGATATGAAAGGCTGGTTGCAGCATACCCCACAACAGTGAAGAAGGAATGACACATGCAACTGGAAAGGCTTTGGTAAATGCCAACTCTTATTTGGTGATGCAACTTTCTTCCCAGAAAAGGCTCATTTAGAGAGCAGTACCTAGACATGGCTGCTGCTCTCATCTGTACAGTTTGTGTTCCTCTTCATACTCACCTTTTTCCTCTTTCTAATGCTTGCACTCTCTTGTGTGATTTGCAGCCAAGTCTGTTGTGCCCCAAACCCTGGGACTGCCTCCACAGGGCATCCTCCTCCCTCAGCAGGCTGGGAAAGCTGATGCTTACCTGGCTGACAGGGGATGCCTGGTTTTCTTGTGAGAGGCTGGGCTGACTAATCAAAAGGTATTTTTCTTAAAATTCTTATGGATTGAGGCAATCATCACAACAATCACAGAAATCCTGCAATGAGGGGAAAAAGGAGGCATGTCATTTCAGCTCTGCTCTCTAGAAAGAGATAACAGAATATTTAATTTTCTGTGTTTCCTGGTCTCAAAGGAAAGGATGTTCTCATTCCTCCCAAACCACTGTTTACTGGGAACTGGCCAACTTCTATGCTATTTTTTTAATTCACAGAGTTACACCTCAGTAAATAAGAACTAAACTAATGGCTAGCCTCTGCATATTGTGCTTTGTATGCTTTCCAGGATGCAGCCCCAGCAGTGAGAAAGAGACACACTATAATGATAGATTGGTTTCACCAGCCACAGTCATTTCTCCTGAGAACAGAGGTCCATCTAGTTCTATAGGTTTGCTGGGCCTGTTCCCACCTCCTTCCCTAAGAGACCAGCTCTTTTGACAGGGTCACGGTGCTACCTGTGCAGAGTTAACCCCAACTGATTCATGATTCCTGACTACGCTCACATGCTTCCTTACAGAACTGCACACCTTGAATAAGGGTACCCAGCATTCCTCAGACAACCTCCACGCCCTGACATCCCACAAGTACACCTTAAATCTCAGTAAAGCTCTCTGATGGAGCATCCAGAGTCCCAACCAGTCAGATGTTTCCAAGTTACCTGTAAGTGAAGCTGGTTGCTCCCAGCCCTTAGTCCCAGCTACACCATCAGCATCTCTCAGCACCCTGGTCTTGCAGCATCTCTCAGCACCCTGGTCTTGTTTCCTCATCCAGCTGAGCATTGCCAACCTGATGGGTGATATAGGTCTGGCTTGGGAAGTGCAAGTTCTCTGTTTGCAAACACCACACAGCTCAGCAGCCCTGGACTGGCCACTGCTCTGCCTTTAGGCTCAAAGAGGATGTACAATCACAGCAGGCTTCAGAGTGAAGGTACTTGCAGGGTGTGGCTGAAGATCATCTCTTTTTACATCACATCTTTCCCATGCACTCTCCCTAAGTGCAGGATCATTCCCAAAAGAGTCACAGCCAGGACACTACATCAAGTTTCCTTTCATGACCCACAAAGCCTTTCAGTGGAGAACTCAGACAAGACTTCTGCACCAGCTGCAAGATCCTCCAGGTCTGTCCCCATTGCCTGCTTCTTTTCTCTCTCTTTTAACCTGAACATCTCTGCAGCAACTTCAAATCAATAAAACAAAGAAAGGCAAGGCAAGCTGCCACTAAACACCACCTGCTTTAAAAGATCAGCTAGAATTAGTTGCTGCTACACAACAAATTTCTGCCTGCTCAGACCCCTGGTTGCTGCCCTGTAGATGCCCAAGATGGAGCAAGATACAGAGGTGGAGGGACCAGCCAGTGTCCCCTTCCTCACTGCACAGAGCAGTTGGCTCTGCTGCAGCTGCAACTTGTACCATATGTTCATGTAAGCAATGAAGCAGGGATGGCCACAGCCCTTCCCTTGCTTCTGGAGCTGAGAAACCCCAGTGAGGGAGCCCAGAGACCATCTTTCTGCATCCAGCTGTGAGTTTATCAAAGGGCATCCCCCCAGCTGCTGGGACAGGCAGGAGGCTTCTGCATGTGAGCTCTGCTTTTGCCTGGGGGACAGAGGCTCTTCTCTTCTCTGCACAGAAAAGGTTAAGGGAAAGCAAAATTTCTGAGAAATACCAGCATGCTAGTTTTGACAAAAGCACAAATTGGAGTCGATATGGAATGCAGATGTATGTAAACACTCATGAAATTATCTGATCCCTCCTCCATAATGGAGGGAGCTGCAGAGACTCTGAGTATTCTGCAAGGCCAAGCTAGTTTAGAGCCACGCAAATCAGGGAAAAGATGCTGTAAATGTACCAAGCAAGAGCGGGAAAAGAATGAGGGAAGAAGACACCTTGTCATTAAGTTAAAGATGGTCCTGCTTAGCAGCAGGACATCCTGGCTTTGGGATTGGAGTCAGTGGGAGTTTCAAGAGCTGCTTCCCTGCTCTTCCTAAAAACACCTTTAACCCTCAATCTCTAACCATTTTACAGTGCCTGGGATGGCAAATGCCAGGTTACATATATTGAACCAATTGTCCCAAGATCACACCATGAACCCTGGAAACAGAAACCAGAAGTCCTGACTCCCACATCCTTGTCCTAACCACTTCATCTCTGCCCTCCATAGCTGTTGTCATGGAGAAAATCTCAATGCCACCCATTCCTTACCAGGACATCACTGAAATGGTCCAGCAAAAGCATAAACCCTCAAGAAAAAACATCCTTCTGTATTCCTGCTTCCATGGTGAGCTGCAGCAGGGCTGGGGCAGAGGTGAACAGCTTTCTCCACATAAGAGCCTCTTTTCAATATCGCGCTCACATATTTTCTATTTACCTACTGCCAACTGCACCTGCCCTGATCCCAGCCATAAGCCCCAGCAGAAGTTAATCTCCCTATCCCCACATCACATCTGCAAAGTCTCAACTTCACTTTTCATAACAGTCTGTATGAACAGATCTCTTTCATTAATCCCCCACCTTGCCCTGGCCCCCCGAGAGCTTCTCAGCACCAGCCATCTCCCCTGTTCCAGCACTTCAAGCTGGATTTTGAGATGAGAGAAGCCTCTTGAACACAAGATTTTCTGATTAAAATAGAGAAGGTGAGGGACACATAAAAAACGAAGAGCAGAGCAGACATCCCATATTGTCCCAGCTCTCGGGAATAAAGGAATAGAACTGAAAGCAGTAAGTCCTGAACTGCCAAAGGTATCTCACTCCCCTACCCCTCAATGGGAACATTAGGATTCACCAACCATCCTGCTGAGAATCCAAAAACCCTTTTCTTAGAACAACTAAATCTGTAAGCTTCAGGGAAAGGTAAACAAGCACCCACACACATAAATAAAACATGGTAATAAATGTCTTAATAATTAGCAGTGATACAGATGCAGCTGAGCAAACAGCCCTGGATCCAAAAAAACAAACAAGCCTTCTGCTTTCTGTCCTAGCTCCAGCGATAATTGCTTGCACGCCTTCATCACAGGGGATCCCAAAGCTCTTGGTAAATAGAGGCAGGGATGTCTATGGAATGGAAGATGGGAGAGGCAATGGAGTGATGCAAACCTTCTGCATGGGCTCCCAAAAGCCACCTTTAGGTCCAGCACAGTCACTGCCCACTGGTACCACAAGGTTGGTGCACAGTCACACAGAACATCTCCAGCAAATCCCTCTGCTCTCAGGAACCCCACTTTCACATTGCCAAGGGGGAAAAAAATGGGACTGAGGAAAAGTGGGCACGTCTCCTCACCTTGCAGAGCAGCCCCAGCCCCCAACATCTGTGCTCATATGGTTCATCCAAAGCTGCCATTGAGCTCAATGGCACAGCACTGAACAGCACTGGGCATCTGTGCTGGTCTGGGACTGTCTAGGACAAGACTAACACTCAGTCAGGAAAAATTCTACAAGACTTTACTCTCAGTTATTTTTCGCTCAATTATACCAGAGGGAAATCATATTAGAAGAGGGATCAATAAGGAAAACAGAGCTGGAGGAAGGAAGAAAGCAGTACAGAAACACACATGCTTACACAAACCCCTCTCTTCTGAACTCCAGCTGTAAAAAATCCCAACCCTTTGAACTTTCCCTTTGAGTCCTGAGCTCTTGTAGTTTCTTTCCTTCTTTTATTTTATTCCCCCCTCCACACTCAAGGATGCATTTCCAACCTCAGAAAGAAAATCCTCCTTCTGTAACAGTCATTAAATGGCTTTGTGGAATCTGGGCCACCAGATATGCCCCTACCCCATACACTGTTCCAGTCCCATGTTCAGAGTTGGGTTGGCTGGCACTTCTCTCTGCAAGAGACTTTTTAGGCTTTCTTCAGTCACTGCACCTTGTTATATTTTTTAAATATTGGGTGGGGGGTGGGGAGAGAGGAAAAGACAGCAGATCATGTTGGGGAGACACTGATGTGAATTTTTTTCTTTTTAAATAGCACATTTCTCTATTATCAAGACATACAAAGCATTGTCAATCACTTTGTCCTAATACAAAAGCAAAGAGCTTGCCAAAAGGTTGGCAGCAATCAGCACATCCTTGTGGGTGGCAGGGTGTTATGAGAGTGAGTGCCAGTTTGATAGGAGCTGTTTCGACTGGGAGGGTGTTTGTCATGATTTAAAATGTTAAACCGTGGAAGTGGTACATAAAGGCTGACACAAAAATGCCTGAAGAGCACAACCACATGCTTCTTTTCAAAGGTCCCAGGAGCCAAACACAGCTCAGGGTTGTGAATTCCCAGCTGCCCTTAGAAAACTTCAGCTCAAACCTCTTACAGTGTGGAGGGATTTACAAAGCAGTCACTAATTGCAATTCACCATTTCCCCTGGCGGTCCTACCTCCAGACACTGCTTGTACATGCAGGGCATCTCCAGGCAGCAGGTGGGGGATCTTCCTCCACAGCATGGGGAAAGTGATTCTTACAGAAGGTAATTCAGGCGGGGGTCAAATTTAGGTGCCCCAAGCCTCTTCCCAGAGATCCCACTCTCATACCCTTTCTAGCACATACCAACAAGAACCAGAATGAAATCAAAATTGAGTTGAATTACTGTCTGGAACAAAAGTAAGCCTACTCACCAATCCAAACACATATGAGAATATTCATTAGAAAGAAAAAATAAAACAACACATATTGTTTATTAAATTATTATTTTTCTTATTACTGTCTCTCCTGGTTCAGTCAGAGGCATTGAAAAGCTACAAGACACATTGATCTTGTGCTATTTCCCATTTAATACTGAAGCAGCTGAAGCTCATGGGAAAGGTCATTCTTTTCACCTCTCTACCTGAAGAGGTTTGCATTGCACAAATGAACACCCAGACGCTCAAGTCTCCCACCTATCACACATGGCTTCCTTTTTGGATCAAATCCTGCCAAGCTACATTTAGCATCCTGATGGTGTTTTTTTGAAAGATGCAAAGTGTCCTGTAAAAGGGGAAAAGGCAGCACAGGATGGAGTAGAGAGGCTCTCCAGCTGGAATGTTATCCTGGAAACCAGCATAAACTGTAGAAGTGAATTCCAAATGAAATATCAGCAGAGACCTGGAGGTAAGCAGATGTCTTCAAGAACTGGGAGTCTCACACCAGCTACAAGCAAGTAATTACCAGCAAGTCACAGCTGGGCTGGACAACATGAGCAGGTGAAAATGTGACTATGCTAGGGTGACATGCTAGTGTGATCACACTGCCAGCATCCTCTGACACTTCTCCTCTTCCCTTGCAGGCCCTAATGCTACTGAATGTAGGGATTATTTCCTTTAGAGAAATCAGAGACATTTTGCCTTAGGAGGCCTCTAAAAACAGGGGTGGGAAGGAAGTTAACAAGATCCTCTGAAGTGGTAGATGAGTGTAGCTACCACTGCAAGAGGTGAGGAGCACATCCAGACAAATGCAGAGTTTGCCAAAGTGGCTTTTGAGACCTGGTGAGGCACAAGATGAGGCTAGGAGGGAGATTTCTTCAGCCAGAGCTTGGGAGGGCAGCCTGGGACCACAATGTGGGAGTGACATTTCCGCTAGACTTGGCCATGAGGATAGGAAAAACTGGCTTCCTCACTGCCTGCTGTCCATGTGCGTCTGTGCTTGAACAAATACAGTCAGGCTGTTCTGAAATCTTGGAATTTGCCCCTCTCCTGAGTGCCTGGATGTAAGCCTCAGTTGTAAAGGAGCAGCTAACACCAAATTTCTCACCAAAATTATGGGCTGGGCTGTAAAAGCCAAACCAACTTCAGCAGCCAGTCTTCTCCAGCTTCTTTGTCCAAAATGTCCAGAGTGTAGATATATTGACAAAGTCTCAGGAAGGACTATGCATTTGTTTTTGTGCATCTCTAGAAATGAGAGCAAAGAGAGGGACGATGCTGAAATATCTTCTCCAGACCCTACAAGTTACTGTCAAGTAAGTTTACAACTCTTCATATCCACCACTGTAAAACTCTTGGGCAACAAGCTGATTTCTGCCTTTGCTGAAACCTGGAAGCTCCTGGCCATTTCCTTATTTCTGGCCCTGAGCTATGCTGAGAGGTGCTGAGCCCTTCAGTGCTGAACTTCCCAGTGCTGAAGCAGCTGCACAACCACCCTAAAGTTTTGGCCTGACCTGCTAGAAATTAATACAAACATCATTCAAGCAAGGTAAATCAGAGCGCACACCTTCCTCAGACACCCTCCCCTTCTGCATTAGCTTTCTAGAAGTGCTGTAGAGGTCTCCTGCAAAGGACCACCTGATGCTTTCGGACAAAGGAGAGAAAAAACAGTTCATCAATGAAGGCAAACATACCCTTCCTCCCTGCTGCCTCACCTCTTCCCCCTCCTTGCTCCGATCATGCTGTCTCTTTTTTCTTTTTTTGGCACACCAGCAAATTCTGACAGATTTGGGCAAAGGCAGGCAGCTCCATTGCAGCCGGTGTGCCGGGGGTGTCAGTGTCAGATACTCTGCTTTTCCCCTTTGTTCTCACTGGCGCTCGGAGCCAGCCTCTTGGATCGACTGGCGGATGACATGCCTGGCTGGGCTGAGGCACTCGGATCGACGTTTCCCCAGGGTGCTACTCCTGATGGAGTTTGCAGCAGGAGCTGAAAGCCGCATACAGATAACGCTTCCTTCCCCTTACTTCCTCTCCTTCCTCCCTTTCAGCAATTCAGAGAGAAGAGAGTGAAGAAAATGGTACTTGGATTAAATAAACTAACAACCAGCACGCAGGGCATTTAGCTGTAACTGAGCCAAGTGTCCTGTAACATTAAATAAATGCAAGATTAACCTTCAAGGCTTCCACACTAAATTATTTATCTTGAGAGGCAAAGAGGTCGAGATTGAAACAAAAGGTAAATATTTGAGGAGCACACTGCATGCGCTGGCTCTGTGGCTGTTTGCCCACGGTGCCGGTGCTGCCGGCACTTCCCTGCCGCGGGGACAGCCATGGGCGGGCTTTGTCCTCAGCCCGTCCTGGGATTCAGCTGTGAGGGCAGCAGAGGGGACAGCCCTTGTGCCACCAGCCATGGCATGCTGCCTGGCAGAAGTTGTGAGATTGGGGGGAGAGCCCGGGTGACCTCACAGAAGCTGATAAATTGTGATTTCACTGAGCATGCCAGGCTCTGCAATTAGCAGTTGTATCTGCCTTCTGTACTGGAGTATTATTAACTACATGACTTACATCCAGCCATTTCTGCAGCCACTGCAGGCAGGGAATTACCTGATAACAAAATATCCTACTGTTCATGCTAAGTGACAGGCTCAGAAATATTAGTCTGTTTAATCAAAGCACTAGCAACACCAAATAGATGAAAATATTTTGCCATTCCCTAGCTGATCTCCCCTGTTAAGATCCTTAAGAATTATTCTGTCAAACGTATGCCAATTATTTTCCGTTCAGTAAAAAAAATTAAAATGCATCCACTACTGGGAAAGCATACAGCATCTGTTTAACAGTGAATTGCAACTTTACAGTGTATTTTAAGGTGAGAAACACAAAAGGCAGCTGTGGCCAGGACCAATGTAATTAGTCAGGATGCACAACACATTAAATTACCATCTCTGTAGTTTCTAGAACTTCCAGGCTTCAGAAGGAGAAGCAGCCAGGGTCTCAGTGTTAACTCACCTGAAAAAACCTCCCCTAACACATTTTTTCCCTAGAAAAAGCATCACCAAATCACTAATCACCCACACTACTGTCCCAACCTGGTACAGAGGCAGAGCATTTCAGGTGCCACAGACCTCACAAGAACACAACACACTGTGGCATTGCCCAGCACCTGCCTCAGATTATTGGGGGGGTTGGGGGGGGTGGGGGGAATGATAAAGTTGCAACCTATCAAATAAAGCCGTTTCAGCTACTTGTCAATACACAAAATTCACAACATCATATTGAAAGTGTGTGCAGGAGGGAGCAAGAGCAGTCTGCCCTCTGCCCCGGGCTGGTACTCAGCAGGATAGATGGAACTTCTCTGGCAGCTTCTCAGTCTGTCCCATCCATGTACAATGCATTAAACATTGGTTTAAGGTGTAAGGTCAGGTATGGATTTTCTCTGAGTGAAGGGAATCACTGGCGTAGGATTTTACCATCCTTCACAGAAGGTGCTTTGGACTGTTGGATCAGCTTCTTATGTCCATTTTGCAAAGCCCTGCTGTTTCAGAAATCAAAGGCACTGGCACAGCTCTTGATCCCTCAGTGTCTCTGAGAGGTGCTTTAAATAGTGGGGTTCAGTCTCCAGCACAGGGTGTGGGTGTGCCACAGGCTCCCCCTGTAAAATGCTGCATGCTCTCCCTCCTGCTCCTCTCCCTCTAGCACCAAAGCCTCACCCACCACATACAGCCTTAAGAGCTGCTGGCCAAAAGAATCCTTCACCCCTAGCACTCGCGTGAGACCCAAAGACACATCCAGGGGTGGTGTAGATGACAGAATCATAGACTAGACTGGGTTGGAAGAAACCTTAAAGACATCCAGCTTCAACCCTCCTGCCATGAGCAGGGACACATTCCACTTGACCGATGTTGCAGTGTGCCTTTTAGGTCATTCCCTACCCATATTTTCATTTTATGGTTTAACTCAACACACCCCTGTTTTCTCGACAGTATTTGGTCCAACCCAGGTGTTGCAATCCTACCCTTGCCCAAAGTCATTAGCCTATATCCACGTCCCCTAATGCCCTCTCATGTTTTGCCATCATTGGATTGGTCATCACCCTGACCCCATCCCCTTCCACTTTCTGTGTGTATAAAAGCCCTCTCCACTTGGAGAGCAGTTGTCTTGGCCTAACACCATGTTCAACCTCTGTTCAACCCCCAAGACCCAGCCTGCTCTGTCCCTGCGTCGAAGTCTTCAATAACCGGGACACGCAGACTCATCAGGGGGCATGTCGCACCTGTTCAGTGCCGCCTCTCATGAAGCACCCTGGGGTACGGAGGTACCTCAGGGAATCGCTACAGACGAGATTGTTCAAAGCCCTGTTCATCCTGGCCTTGAACACTTCCATGGATGGGAAATCCATAGCCTGTCTGGGCAACTTGTGCCAGGCCCTCACCAGCCTCAAATCCATGAATTTATTTCCAATACTGAATGTCAGCCTACCATCTTTCAATTTGAAGCCATCATTCCTTGTTCTATCACTTCCAGGTGACAGCAGGAAGAAATCTGGAGATGAAATGTACAAAAGGACGAGCCACCTGCCCCTCCTGCCATGGTGATGTGCAATGCCTTCACTCATCAGCAGATGAAGGCTTTCCCTCTGCTGCCAAAGAACATGAGTTTTAGGGTATGGTAAGGGAGGTGAGCACGCTGTGAAACCCAAGTGGCTCTGAGATACATTGCTTTCTACCAATTATGAACATGACAATAGGTAAAGAAGCCATAGCAACAAAAACTTGACCTGTTCCACTCCAGAGGTACAGCTGAAGCCTATTCCAGCTGTAATGTAGTCTCTTAACACCTACTGCTATTAATGGTTCCTCCATAATAAGGAGGATTACAGATCTATTACGGATCTGTCACCTCCTAAAGAATATGCCATTAATCATGATCATTTATTTGCAAATTGTTTTATAATTTTGCAAATCTTTTGCAAATCACTTTTAATAGCAGAGTGGGGGACAAGAGACTTTCAAAACAGACTTGCGTGCTATTTCCCTCCTTGGTTAATGATCCATTTTGAGGCAAACCACTGTTTCTGCACATCTGCATATGTATATAGGTATTTATGTATGGGAGCAAAGTAGGTGAGCACAATCAAACAAATGAGTGACAACAGTTGGCAGAGAACACATAGGACAGTGTATCTGTTTCAGCAGAGATACCTTTTTACAGGCTGATTTTCACCTGGGCAGCATTTACAGATGAGGAGCAACTGAGTTATTTGTGTGTGCCTGCCCACTGGTGACACCACTGCCTGGGACACAGTTAATATCCCTGTGTGCGTTTCCTTGGCCTTTCACCAAACTGGTGTGCATGAGGTTTGGAGGTTGGGCCCAAGATTCACACCCTCCTCATCTCAGTTGTGCAAAACCTTGCTGTTGCACCTCACTCCAGAGCCAGAAATTGATTCGCTCTGACCAACTAACAACCCCTTCAGCTGCTTGGAAAGACCTGCAGGGCAGAACACAGGACAAGAACACACTGACCATTTCCCCATCCCACAGCTCAGTCTAGGGTTGGGTGAGCACAGATTAACCCCCTACCCTCCCACCCTTACCCCCAGCTTTTCTGAGGCTCTGCCCTTCTTTCCAGCTTTAGACTCACCCCAAAATCCCCTTACCTACAGAGCCTCCCGTCCACTCTCCACATCTCCAGCCTTTTGCATCTGTCCCTGCTCCTGCCTCCGCGGATTAAGTAGACTTTGCCTGGATTACAGCTGCCAATCAAGTTCAAGTGCATTTTTAATAGTTTAATTTGTGGCACAAGGTTTCAAATAAAATCATCAAGTGCAGTCAATTAAACTCATTAAGTCCTTACGGACTCGTCTGTGTACTGTGCTGTTATCAGATTCAGAGACATGAGAATTAATTAGGCTGCTGTTATCCTTTGTCTGGATTACTGTGCCAGGCCCAGCAGCTGGGTGTTTTCCTGTGAAAGCATGAGATCCATAATCTCCTTACGAGCACAACCAGGGAGACAGTGGCCTAAGAGATTTCTTCAGCATTCCTCAACAATCAAACAACACGAAATACACTGTTCTTTGATTTTTTCTTTCCCCTCCCCTGGTTTTCTTTCTCTTTTTTTTTTCCCCCTACCTGCACAGCACAGTTCATGACTAAAGGCAGTTAGGTGGTAAAAGGACAGGGTGAGTAGCAATGGGCTGCTGATAGCTCCACACATTAATCACTCCTTCCACAGTACACCAAGGATGTCCTGCAAGGTTGCTTCTGCTTCATAGGGATGCCCAACAGCCCAAAGACTCATCTTCTGGGGCTGTTTCTCCATTGCCACATCCTCTGGGTCACTGCCCACATTTGGGGAGAGAGACTAAGGGTACCCTCTGCACCCCTACATATCCAGAGTAATGTGAAATCACAGCTGATGCACTGCACAACACACCAGGATGCCCTAGATGCTGTTGTTTCTGCAGTGAGTGTGATACCTCCAGCATATGCTTTACTTGCCTCTGGGAACCAATGCAGATGGTGACCTTCTTGGAGAGGCAGATGTGTAGGTGGAAGGACCGTGCAAGCCACTGGCTGCCAGGTCTGTCTAGTTCTGAAGGTGAGGATGTACTGAGATTAGCACCTATGTGGGTGCTGCAGTCTGTACTGTGGGGTGCAGGTGGGCAGATGGCCTAAGGTGAAGATAAACAGGATAAAAATAAACACCCGGAACCTGACTGTACTTCCACTTGCAGTATTCTGGTCACTACACAAACACCAACCTGTATATTCTCTATATAATTTGCCCCCTACTCTGCTCTACAGAGCAGAAATACATATTATATATGTATCTCTACAGGGCTTTTAATAAGTAAATTCTCACATTTGTTACAGCAACACAGGAAACCAGTGTCTGTACCATGCAAATGCCAATATAGGAAGCTGAACAATTGGACCTTTGCAGCACAGGGGATGCTCCCTTCCCACAACAGCAAGACCCAGTCACAGGCCTGAGTAAGTGAAGATGATACCAGAGAAGAATTTAAGTATCACAGGCAGATAAGCATCTCTGACTTTCTAATGCCATGAGGAACTTCACTGAGATCAGGGATCTGAAAATCTCTCCCCTCATAGTAAGGCTGCATCTCATTTATTGAAGTCAGCTATTACAGAGGAGGGCAGGAGGTGTCAGATCCACAGCAAGTGATGGCAAGTAGGTACCCATGTGTGACATCCGAGGGTTGCTGCCTCAGTCAGACCCTTGATAGTGAAGTTAGCTGGTCCTTGACAAAGCAGTTATTTCCCAGAGCAACCTGTGTGCTGGAGGGCCTTAAAAAGGTGTATTGCCAAAGAGAGGTTTATCCAAAAGGCTTTTCTAGTGGACACAAATCCTTTCCAATGGATCAGCTGCTGGCAAACGTGCTGCAACAAATTTATGAGAACATAACCATGCTGTAAAGAGATGAACTTAAGGGACAAAGAAAAGTAATCCATATTTAGGCTGTCAAGGGTTTTGTGCTTGCTAAAAGTCCTGCTGAATTGCATTTGAGGGGAGCTGAACTACAGCAATTTCTGAACTACATCACTTGGGCCTACTAGTATTTTTACCAGTTTATTACAGAAATTTACTCACAAGGGTCAGTGACCCCCTCAGTCAATGACTCCCCCAGGTGACTTCCTGAGCCACATTAAGCTACGAGTATTTGGTTTCATTCCCTCTGATGTTCTCTTTCTCTGCTCCTCCTCTCCCACTTCCCATTTCATTTGCATCCACTGAATCCCTTCTTTTTTTCTCTCTGTTGTCAAATCAAGGGAGTAGGGTACAATGTGACAAGACAGTGTCGGTGGAACAATAAGGGATGTAGACAGGAAGGAGCAACAAAGAGGCAAAAGGGCTGGGAAGGGATGCTGAGAAGCCTGAATATGATGGAGGGGAAAGAGAGCTGTGAAGAGCTGCAGGAATGGCAGTAGGGCAGCTGAACTTTTGGGAAAGATGAGGATTTTCATAGTTCCTTCCCTGTACAGATAATATGAAGACAAGGATGAGGAGGAGAGCAAACGTGCAGCCTCCAAGATGTAAAAGGTCTCCAGAACCATTTTAGCTACTAAGGTGCAGAGAAAACAATGGCAGCCGCAGGGCATAAGGGGATGAAGAGGCATTAGTATTTGGTACAGAGGAGGAGGACTACACGGCAGAGCAGTGGTATGGGCTAGAGAGAAAAATTAGAAAGTTTGATGGCACTGAAGGAGATAAAAAAGAGGGCTGTCTTTTTAATGGAGAGGAGTGTGGTCCCTTCAATAGTGCACAGCCAAGAGTGTCAGGTGAATCCTGCTCCCCTTTCCTAAAAGTGAGTGTAGACAATCACGCATTCCCTGAGCCCAGAACATCTGCACTTAGACAAGATGAACCCTGCTGAAACCTTGTGTCACCTTAACCAAACTTATGCAGGTTCAGAGCACTTTTCTGTGACAGGGCAAGGTCTCCAGGCCTGGCCTAAATCTAACCCTCAGCATATCCCCAGCAGAAATGTATGCTAAAGAAATTCTTCAGGAAATACTTAATACACATCCCTGGAATATAAATTGCTGAAAGTATAAAGGCAACCCAGTCTACACCAGGATTTCTGATGCTGTCCCAGCTCAGCCAACCTCCTCCTGCTTCTGCAGTTCTCCACAGATTATTAATCACTAGTGAAAACATACAGAGCAAGCAGGCTTCCTTTTTCCTTCCCAAGTCCAAAAGAGTCTCCTTGCAGTGTCTCCTTCTCACTCATTAGTTTTTTCTTTTTTCTCCCTTTATCCACACTTAAGAAACTGATAAATGTCTCTTTAAGGACATGTCTGCCGCCTTGCCGTGCACCCTTATAAATCAGACAAATATCTCGAGGATCCTTATCCTAGAAAAATTGAGATAATTGCACTAAATTGAAGAGCCCTTTTTTTTTTTTTTTTTCCCCTCACCCCCTCCCATCCTTCTTCTCTTTTCAGCTGGAGTCTCTTGTAGTAACAGGTGTGCTGACTGCTAATTCCTGCACAGGAATTACCCCCTCCATCTGAAGGGATGGCCCTCAATAGCTCCAGGCTACCTCCTGAAGTGAATTTTAACCAAGATACCACATCAGTCAGGAACATTTTCATAGCTCCATCTGGATCTCTCCTGGAACAGTTCACCCTTGCTGGTGTACTTCTGACACCTACCTGCCCAGGAAGCATCTCTGGAGTGTGATTGGAGACTTGTGTCTGTAAGGGGTAAAGCAAGTTTGGCTCCAACATTCTCCTTCTGTCAGGGACTGGTGTTGTGGCTGGGAAAAGGCAAAACAGGAAAAAAATAATAAATAAAATGGAAGGCTGGAGATGAATATGATTCAGATGAAAGAAGATGAGGCATTAAGAAACAGTAGAAAAACTAGCATGGTATCAAGTCAAATCAAGTCAAGAAGGCCCCCAGTCCTGTGCTCCAAGCAGGTCTTGAGGTCTCTCTCAACCCGTACCTCTTGGTCCTATGGCAAGACAGATGAAGACTATTATTATTTGGGGGTGGCAAAGACCCCCAAATCAGTCCCCATTTCTTATTGTAATCACCATGTGCTTCTTCCCCACCTACAGAAGTGAGAACCCCTCCCACTAGCATCACCAGTTATAATGAGGTACTATCCCTCCCCTCCATCAAAGGAAGATGTCAAACCACCAGAAGATCAAGGGACAGGGTAGCAGGTCAAGAGATCAAGGAACAAACTGTTGCCCTGCTGGTTTTCTCCCAGGTGAAGAAGACTTTACAAACCAGAAACCTACAACTGAGTTTGACTTTTGGTGCTCTACAGCTCAACACACAAGAAAATGGGACTGTCAGAGGTACTGAAGGTCACTGATGCTGCAACCCAAAGGGGATGATTACTTCTCCAAGAGATTTCCAAGGAGCACTTGGGGTCACCAGGGGTGCCTGCAAAAAGGATTTTTAGGTGACTTTGCATAAGACAGGGAAATAAACTCAGAAGGTTCTCAATGAGCAGAGCTGACTCTACATGCAGAAAACTCAGGAGGTGGCAGGCAGCATATGATGACATGATGGTGCTAAAGATAACCCTCAAAACCACAGGCCTCCTCCAAGTACAGATTAGACCTTCCAGCCCAGCCAGCTCCTCTAAAACCTGCGTTGGCTGGGGGAAAGCTGCGCAGACTGGCTCCAAGCCCCAGGAGATAATTGCTGAGCTTAGGCAAGTGGCCTTGAGCCTGCAGGTGGGCTGAGAGAGAGGAGGACAACAGCTGTTTCTACTTCACCCACGTCGTCCCTGCCAGGACAACCCTCCTTCATTCCCAGCAAAGCACCACTCTCTGCAAATTCATCAGGGCCCATTCTGTAGAAAATGCTCTCATGTACACCAAAAATATCCCAAGAGCCCATGCAGGGGGGGGGAAACAAGATGAGTGTGGTGGCAGAAAAAAGTGGTTCAGAGCTGTGAATCCACCCAGAGCTCTGCCAGCACATCTCTAGAGGCAACAGTTTTTAACTGAAGGACAGTCCATTCAGATTTGATATAAAGATTAAGTTTTTTAAAATAAGGGTGGTAAAACACTGGCAGAAGCTGCCCAGAGAGGTGGTGGATGCCCCATCCCTGGAAACATTTGAGGTCAGATTAGACAGGGCTCTGAGTAATCTGATCTAGTTGAAGATGTCCCTACTCACTGCAGGAGGCTGGATTAGATGGCTTTTAAAGGTCCTGTCCAACCCAAACTATTCTACATTTCCATGATCTCCACCCATTCTGGGGTGGAAAGAAATAAATTTAGGGAATGTGGGAAACAGCATCTCTGAAGTCTTCTCATCAAGAGGAGATGGAAGGAAGACTCGTGAATCATCTCCCTCTTTTCAATCACAGCCCATATTTTCTCACCTTTCCTTGCCAAAGTACCAGAAACAGACACCACAGGGTACCATGCCCAGTACCCAGAACAGGTGCAGTAGAAGGTGACTCCTCTGCTTGCTCCACGTCATCCACATAGACCCATTGTGAGTTTAAAAGTAGTATCACCGATCCAGAAAAGGAGGGTTGGTCCTCCCTAGCTCCCCTCAACATTTGCCCTGGCTCTGCAAAGAGGCTGAGTGCAGCTTTCAGCTCATATGGGACAGGATTACCTCTACCAAGCCTTCAGAGTCTCTTGTAGTGGTTTCGGTAACAGAGCGGAAACACCAGTTAAGTGTAGTGGGTTTGGTTCGCCAATCTGAGTTTCCTGGCCAGTGTACCAATTAATGTAGTGGGTTTAGTCCTGGCCAAATGCCAGCATACCCACTAGAATTATTTACTCTTTTCTGCTGCAAGATAAGGATTAGGAGAGGAGCAAAGCAGGCTCAAAGTTTAAAGGGCGTAAAGAAAACTTTATTAACATAATTAAAAGAAAAAATAATAAGAAATCAGAATAAACCTTCAGAACACTTCTCCTCCCCTCACCTCCTCTTTTCTTTCCCACTAACAACATAAAGAGATAAAACCTGGGACTTTCAGCCAGTTTACCACCTCTAAAATAGTCTTTCTTCAGTTGTCTTACAGAGAGGAGTCTCTCTTGACATGCCATGGAGACTTCTCTACAAGAAACAGTTCTCTCATGGCTTCAGTGTCACAGCAAATCAGCCACCTGAGAAAGGAAAATCTGTTCACGGTGTGAAAGTCCCTTGCAGCCTTCCCACGGCTGCATTCATGGGCCATGGCAACTTATTGGGGTGCTATTTTAAAGATGAGCTGTTCTAGCATAAAAGCAAAAGTTCTCTTCATCCATCTCAGGGAAACAGAGATTTTCTTCTTCTATTCTTGCGGCAAAGGGTTTCTGATCTCTCGTTTGTTTCTGTTCAAACTCCTCATTGGATCATGGTTACTTAAACACCTACTCACTTCACCACTGGTATACCTGCTTGTGGCTGTGGTTAGAACGCTACATCCCCCAATGCATTCCAAGAATTACAGGGAAAAAACAAAGTCTGATATATCAATTATGTCTTCACCAAAACCTTACAAGAGAATTTCAGCCCAAGACTAAGGCACCTCCCCAATCTCCTCCCATCTAGAATCTGACTTCTTCTCTGACATCAGTGTCCTATGTTGTTTTCTTTACGTGTCTTCACC
>VZUA01014824.1:29706-48034 GCA_013401035.1 Horornis vulcanius
TTTTAATCGACACACCTCTACATGAAGGAAAATCTTACACTGCAAAATAGAAAATTTAGACTCAATCTCTAAACCTTGTGACCTTATAAATACAATACTACAAAATATATGCAATATTATGAAGTTCTGTAATACTATTTTGTAGAACAGAATTGCAGTAAAATACCATCAATTTAAATTTAAATACTAAAAGACCAGTATCTATGTGAGAAAAAGTCCTTTCTTTTTTTTCTTTTTTCTTTCTTTTTTTTTTTTTTTTTTTAATTTTCAATGTTCATTGTATGTTGGGCAATTTTAATATTCATCTTGGAGAGGGTGCTGGGCCATCTTGTCTAGATTGTGCTTTTGACAATAATGTTGGACCAGATGATGCCTGAGTTCTCCTTCCAGCTTGCTATTCTATGATAATATGAAACTATCTCCTTTCCATGGTCAGAGCAAGGTACACTTGCTAGCAATCAGGGATTTCTCCCCTTGAGAGAATGTGAAGATACCACAATACATATGTCAGTTAGAATTAACATTTCAAAGTTCCTTCTTCAGGGTAGCTTTGTGCCTTTGCTGAACCTCTTCCTCCTCAGTTTCGGGTGGGGTTTTTTTTTGTTTGCTTGTTTGTTTGTTTGTTTTTAGGTTTTTTTTTTTTTTTCTGCTGGGTATTTTGGCATCAATGAGGGAGTTTTACAGCTTTACACTGATTTCACTAAGACGTGAGCAGAACCAAGGAACTCAATTATTTTTCTAGTGAGAGTTTTATATTTAGTAGTTCTCTGACCTGTGCAGTACTTTGGCTGCTTTTGGACATAGTAGCATTTCAAAGCAATGATTTTTATCCACAACACAAAGATTTCCCTCCTTAATCTCTGAACCTGACTCTTCAGCTGATTCCTCTTTCAAAGGTCATGAATTACCTTGCAGACAACAGAGCAGACCTTTGGCTGTCACTCCCTCCTGCTAGAGATCCTGATCTGCTAGGCTGAAAATCTCAGTTACAGAGAATGAGAGGGCTGTTGAGTTTTAAAAACTCACAATATCCCTCTTATATTTGCTTTTGTGATCTTGAAAGGCCAAGAAGACACACTGTAGTCAACAACAGCAAAAATTCCTAGGCTTGCTAAAATTCTTCCCAAGAAGAAAATAATTACAGCATTTCTAAGTACTCCCGGGTTGCTTTAGAATTGTTGCTTTTTGACAATATTCAAAATGGATGTGAAATAATTTGGATGTGAAAAGTGTCTTGAGGTAAGCAGAAATCAAAAAAAAGATAAAGGTGGTCCAATTTATTATAATTATTGCTGATTCCACCGAACCTGTAAGGTTTAAAAGTATTTTACTTTATATAGCTTGTTGGATTGAGTCATAATGAAGTTAGAAGAGGGTAGAGCAGCTATGAGGAAAACCATCTGCCCTTTTTCACTCCTGTGCAAAAGTATTTTCACCCTCTGACTGAGCCGCAGTCAATCTCTCAGCTTCAGATAATGGGTTCTCTTTAGTTACTAGTTGCTTGTTGGAGTAGTTTTATTTTTTTTCCAGAGAGAAAAGTCTAGAAAGTGGTGGGGATGATCAGTCTTTTCTGAGCTGTAAGACAAAGCTGGTGGCCTGCATGATTTGTCTATGTAGCTTTGCTCATTTGAGGACAAAAACCAAATTAAATATCTGCTTTGGTTCTGAAGTAGTTTATGGAACACTGGGATAAGTGTTCCTTGCCAACAGCTAATTTCACATGAGTCTATTCCAACATCTAGACCCTTCTGGGATAGATGTCACATAGCTGAATGTGGCTGGGTCTGACCTCTGTACGTGCTCTTGAGCTCTGTATTTATCCTGGTAATTACCAAAACCTTTGGGTTTACCCAGCCTGCCTCTGCATGGCTCCACCCAGGGCCTGGCAGGAGAGGTGACCTGGCAGGCTCACACACTGGCCTCAAGGCATGGAGAGCAGTGAAGGGCAGTGTGATGGGGCAGGGCTAAAACAGCGGGGAAAATAACATTCTCTTGCTTCTGGGAGGTTCCCTGTGGTTTGGAGGTCCTGTGGCCAGCTGGGAGGGGAGAGGAGCAATAAGACCCTGGGTTTAATGTTTTAAACCCAGGAGATGTGTGGTCAGGCAAAGGAAAATACAAATTTCCATGATGTTTAAAATCAAAGGTAAATTGATTATGGAGAACAGCTCTTCCACAGAACCCCATCAATCTATGTACCATGTTACAGTCAGTGATAATCAAAAGACTAAATTCTGGGGGAAATAACCATATTTTTGGTATGAGTAACCAGTGCTTGGACAATAGCTATTTTTATTAGGACAGAATAAATATCATAATTTCTGTTTCAAACCTTTGGGGAAACTTTTCCATTAAAAAAAAAAAATTAATTCTTGCTTAAAATCGGGATAAAAATATCAAAATTATCGTGACACTAAATACTTCAAAAAGACACCCACAACAAACTTCATTCTTTCTGCATTGACTTCAGTGCTTACAGTTTAAGCTATTTTGTTATTTTGCTAAAGTCAAAATATTACAGCTGTATTGAAGTGTTTTGACCACAGAAAGGCAGAGCACTTCAAACTGATGAAATGAAATATTCAGATATTTTTCCACTGAGCGTCTTAGGTAAACTCTTCATCTTAGTGAAGCTTCAGACAACAAAGAAATAGCAGCGGGCTGCAGAAGGATGTAAGGAGGAAGATCACATTGTGGAGCCAGAGAAACAAATGGAGTGGAAGGTTGACGAGCTTTTTACTTACCAGTTTTAAAGGACTTCGTGTGGGAAGGAAAGACACTTTAAAAATAAGCATTGCTAGGATTCCTTTTCTGTGCTGTCTTTATGCTACCATGAAATATTTCAGGTTGTAACAAAGAAGGGAATGCAGGAATGGGGAAAACAGGCTGTTTTCTTCTCATGTTCAGGTCCCAACAGCTACCTTGTCCTACTTACAAGCCTCTAAAGTCCACATGATTTTTTGGTGTTTATGCCAGTTGGCCAACCCTAGAGAAGGCAGCATAACACCTACACACAGAACACGTACATAAAAACCTGGCGCATTTCCACAAGCTTCTGTTCTCCAAGCCCTTCACTGGCTGCTAGTGTGTCAGTCAGTGGCACACAAGCTGCTGGCTCCAGCATGCACTGGGCCATTAATACTCCACTTGCTGGGGAAAGAACTGTTTCCATCCACTTGTTTTACTGCAGAACTAAAAAGTGTGCTGTTTAGCTTGGAATCACTGCCAGAACAGATTGACCTCCTTCATCCCACCTGCAGTGGCACTGAGTATCAGAAGATGGCCAGCGAGCCTCATTCCCTGAAGGATTTAATGCTGCTGTTGTACATTTAAGCCTGCAGACTTAGCAACAGTTGATTTTTTTTTCTCAACATATGGTTTTAAAGGCTTTAAAAGCACCAGCTCAGTTTGTCTTTCTACTCTTCTGGACAGGAACAAATAGCTATGTTGCAAGGAAACCTCTGCTAACTCCTTCCTCCCTAAAGCCATATATTCCTATGAAAAATCACTGTCACTCATGGCAATTAGGCTTAATCAATATTTTTCATTCTCCACTACCTTTTAATTTGAGTCCCCTAAACAAAGTTAATTCTTCAAGACTGCAATGTAATATATTATTACTGTAAGAGATAGAACTGCAGCTCGTTATTTAAACTACGGGCCTCACTCTGCCAATAAACATCAAAGTATGTTAAAGTAGAAACAAACACAATGCAGATGCCCTGGAAAGGCATTTTGTACTGTCAGAAGAACAGGATGAGGCCTTTGTAGGGCCGAGGAGTCTCATAGATTTATAGTAATTTGATTTTTTCCTTCAAAGCCCCAAGTCCTGACATCATATGAACATAAAAGAAACAGCTTTCAAAGAAGGTTAATTTCTAGCTTTCCTATGTGCGGGGTATCATTTTTCAAAAGGATCTTAGAACCAGGTTGTGTATTACAATATGATTATAATTAGCTCATTTTAGGGGCAACATTGCAGCATGATTTTTTCATATTATATCTGAAAAAAAACACCCTCTGTTGAAAATACTTGAAAATATTTACTTGTGTAGTAATCTTAAGAAAGATTACAGTGAGAGTAATACATTGTTTCTGATATAAATATAACATTTCAAACTGTATAACTTCTCTAAAATATTGATGCTGAATGCTAGTTATAGTGATTCTTTTTTTGATAGGCTAATGTATATCTCAGAGAAAAAAGCTGGAGAGGAGACAAGTTCAAACCCAAAGACAGAGAAACCATGCTGCTTACTTGCTGTTTACAGCTTTCCAGCAGACAAGGAATGGCAAGTAATTTTGAAAGGCCAAAAAGTCATCAGGAAAAAAAGCAGAAGCTGTGGCACTGTCTTTTCCACTGGTTGAAGGAACATAGGCTGATGCCAGTACTCCCTGGAAGTGAATTCCTACCAGTGGTGGCCAGAGTGCAGTCTTCAATGTGCTGTTACAAACCCTGCCTTTTACATCTCAAGTATATTCATAGCTGTTTAATAACAAGTATGTCTTTAAACAGCTCTGTAGAAATGGACAAAGGAGGTGGATTTTCAATAAAAGTTTATGGACCTGTATTATGGCAGAATACAGAAGCTATGCCAGCTATCATTCCGTGGTATAGTTATATATGACACTATATGGAAGAAGAAGAAAAAGAAAAGAAATAAAAAAGGAAAATTAATTTTAAAAAATAAATAAAGGAAAAGGAAGCAAGGGAGTTTTCTGCACTCTGGATAAAATCTCTGTTTAGTGCAATCCTTTCTTTAAGAATCAATAGAGTCTGGAAGCTGTGGTGCCTGATTCTCTTCTCTGTTATTCCTATTTGTATGATGCAATTTTCTGGCCAGACAAGCCTGACTTGAGCGTCCAGCTGGGCTGGGAGTGGACAGTCCGTGCTGGAGTGCTGCTGGATGCAAAGGAGTAAGCATTAGCTCTTACCTTCCCTGCTGTTTCTTGGCATGCAGCCTGTTCCCATGACATTATCTGAAGCTGGTTGTGGAGATTTATGGTTTATTTTTATAGCAATATTTTCAAGCAATTATCTTCCAACTTGTAGCTATAGGCCTCTATACCCTCAGTCTAGCAAAGGCTCAGTTCTGTAAATCCACTTGTTTAAGATTTCCCTCATGTGTGCACACTAAACACATTGTTAACCTTGACAAGCAGTTAAACACTTAACCAGCACTGCAAAATTTCAGTTCATTTTCAAGTGTTATAAGCCTTCATTTCTCCTATCTGTTCTGAAAGCCTGGAATGGTAAGGCAATAAAGGAAGGAATGAAATAGCTAGAGCCAGAAACTTAACTGCTTTACACCTAGGCAGCTCCACCAAGTCAGTGGGGCAATAGAGATATACGCTGAAAATGTGGCTTTATGTAAAACAAAAACTCAGTACTCACTGGTTTTCATAAGACTACCCGTATTTTGTATCTCTTCTATTGTTTTGCTGATTGTGTTTATTTAAAAGAGTATTGAGAGCTTATTAGTCAATACTGATTTGAATGTGCTTGAGTCGGCATAGCTGCCTTGAATAAATGAGAATATCTCAGACTAAGACTCATGTCAGTGATTGTTACATCTTCACAATGGACTGAAAATCCAGGCTCTGATTCTGTACTGCACTATTATGTTTTGTAGTTAGGGTAACTCAAATGATAGGATTAGAGATGCAGAAGAATAATCTGAAGATGTTCTGAACCAGGCTTGCCTTCACTAGGTGTGTACACAAAATATAACATGCATTCCACATGCTAGTCATAGGCAATTTCTGCAGCCTGAGTTTTTGGATCTGGAAGAGGAGAAGGGAAAATGTTGCTGTAGTGGTTACTGCACAAGTGAAACACCAAACAGAGCATATGAGGATCAAAAATGAGAAGGAAGAACACAAACTTAAACACTCTGCGTACAAAGCTTAATTACATAAAATAAAAGCTGGGAAAAATAAAAGAACCAAACGAGGCAGTACAGGAAATTTCTAAAACTGTTGCTGTTGACACTAAAGAAAGACAGAATATTTTGCCTGCAGCTGCAACACAGCTGTCACATCCAAACAAATTAAAACCCTCTGAGGACCAAAACCCACAATAAACTGTAACATTATTTAAGTGAAACAGTATCTTTTATCTGCATCCCAAGAAAAATACTTATTTAAGGTGAAAAAAAAAAAAAAAAAAAGGCAACCTGGAAGTATCCAGTGGCACAGAATACCATTCTAGGTCCAGGAATGCTTAAATACTGATTTTGTGCATGTTAAAATGTTGCTGAACATCCTTGCTGTCTTGCTGCCTCTGTAAGAATGCCATGGTTTTCCATCTCCATTCCAAAAGTCCTGATGGCACGTTCTGAGGCTGCTGCTTTTGGCGACCTAAGCAATCAGAAGGTGCAGATGTACACTTTTAATCTGAGTGCTGCAATACCTCCTTGCAGCCTGGCTTGTTTGCTGCGTGGCGTTTCAGACAGTACTGTACAAAAAGAGCAGCTGGGCTCTGCATGCTGCAGGAGGTTTGCTCCCAGGAATGCCCCAGCCTCCCAATCCCATCTCAGCGGCGCTTGGTTACCGAGAAAGTTTTTGCATTCATTATAAGGTGCTTATCCTGATTTACAAAGCCATTAAAGAGCAGAGCCCAAGTTACCTTTCTGAGTTAGTGACTCTTTACTCTGCTGGTCACAGGCTGAGGTCAACTGGCCCAGGTCTCAGTGCACGCTCGGTGTGAGCCGCGCCACTTTGGGTGGTCGCTCTCTCAGCCATTGTGCACGTGGCCCCCGCACGGCACCGGCGCTGTCACCTTCCCTGTGGTCAGGCTCCGCAGGCAAGACACAGCCGGGCTCAGCAGCTCTTAGCTGGATGCTAATCACCGTGATTTCTGAAGAATCATTGCTAACGCTGTTTTTTCAATCATTTCCCTTTAGTGTTTTGAGATGTGTCTGCGAGACAGGCACTAAAAAGAATGTTTGCTTTTTTTTTTTTCCCCCTCTGCCATTCCATTTTTATTTTCTGTTTGCAAATGTAATTCCCCCCCGTGGTACAGCAGGAAAGCATGCATAATGTAACTATGTGAGCACAGCTGAACTTTTCCCTACTCTAAAGAAAACATTTACTATGGACCGAAGCACAGAATAGCTTTACAGAGTACTTCTCTGATTAAATACATAAAATAAACCAGCTGCTGCTGTAAAGAAACATAAAATATTTATCAGATTAAATATGGATCATGCAATCTTATGTTGACTGTTTAACCTTAAATGCCTACTAAATCAATGCAACAGATCTGAATTCACAGAAGAAGTCATCCTTCTAAAGCCATTATTATTAATCATTACTTTAAATTCTGTAAATCTGTTTGATGTTGGCTGTAATACGTATGATTATGTGAGCTGGAATTTCAGCTGTATTGTTAATCAATGGATGTTTTTGCTGACTGGATAAAAACAGGGAAAGGAAACACATTAGGAAAGAAAAAGAAAAAAAAAATTAAAAACATTGAATATGTCTGCTCCAAAAAACAGTAAAGAAGCTTTTTTTCACTGATGTAAGAAATTCCATTAAGTATAAATTATATATATTACACAAAGGTTAGTCATTATTAAAGGTATGTCACAAAATGTCATGGCAATAGAGTGTTGCCATGGGATAAATATATCTCACTTTGAAATACTCTCCATAAATTCCACAGTCACCACAACTTCCATTTGGCTGCAGAGGGCTGGCAGGAATGTTTTGTTTTAAAATTAATCGTCCATTGTTCTTCCTTCCTGTCACTAAGCTTAAGCACTGCAATATGAGGGAGAAAATCTTGGAAATGTTTTTTCTATTCGCCCAATGCCCAAGCCTGGAAGAAGAAAGGGATATTCACAAACCTGATCTGGGAAATATCCTAATTTTAGAATTTTATTGGAAGCTCTCACTTAACTGCAGTACCCAAAAAGTAAGCTGCTTTAACTCAAACACTAACTTTAACTGACTGTTAGGTATTTCAAGTGGTTGGTATTTGATCTGCAAAGATATTACCACAAACAAGGGCCCAAGCATCATTAATTCCATGTATTTTAATTTAAGAGGGATGTCATCACACAGTCAGTCACCAGAAAAGTTATCAGATGATTCAGTTGAGTTTAAAATTGTATGTGTGGAGCTGACTGCACACTCTTAAAGAAAACAGCTGATGTACAACCTTACCCTGGGATCAGCTTGAAAAAGAGGGCAGAGATGGGGAGGGTCAGCAGTCATTTATTCACTATTAGTTATTGTGTGTCCTTTCAGCCCCTTGGCTTTTTGTACCCCCTGTGTGTTCAGGATTTGTCTGATGCCTCAGTTGGCTTCTTCTCTGACAAACCTGCCAGAAGATTTGCTGGCTGTTTTTGCAGGGCATGAAGCAGAGTCAGATTCTGCCCTGTTTCTACACCCACAAGGATTAAACTGCTCTCCAGCACACACTGCTTCTGCCCACAGTAACCTCAAGGGGAGTACATAACTCTGAAACACCATGCAAGCCCACTCAAGATTAAAAAAAAAAACCAAAAAGCACATCTGTGAGTATTCATAAAGATTAATTTCTCACTAGGCAGCAGATTGTGTGCTCAGCAGTTGAGCATTGCCATGAAGTTGTGCTGGGAGAGGAACATGATGACAAGTGGGGGTGAAGTGGTGTGAAAGCAAATTGGATTTATCCATGTTGTTAATAGCTGCCCAGAAGTAAAAATTAGTTTTTCCTTTTTTAACAGTACGAGTGCCTGGCTGAAAACTTTATGAGCGATTGCTCCTGGCTTTTTTTATGGGAGCTCCAGCAGTCACATTTTAGAAGCTGTTGCTTAATATGATGTCACTGGGTCTGCAGGTGAGTAAAACACCCACATAACTTTTCTTTTGAAATGTTCTTGCAGCAGCTGTTTCAACATATGAATCATAACTTCTCTGCCTTGACAACTGCAGCCATTTGAATAGCTTCACTGAACAAAAGCATGGCACACACACAAATCCAGAATGAAACACAAATGCTCCCATGAAATACCTGTTTCCATAAACTCATCTGAGTGATTATTTAGATTTTTTAAGGTATTTTATGTAGTTAATACACTTTGTGGATATCCAACAATCACAACACATACAACTACAGAAATTGTTAGAGAAAGCTGATTTGGTAGAATCTGACCCTATTTTAAAGGCAAGGAAATAGACTGAGGAATGGAATACCAGTGGCAGAATCAAACTATTCAGATCTTCCTCCATCCTCATCTGGCACGTCTCCTTTAGATCATGTTACTTTATTACTCAAGCTGGACTTTGACAATTGCTGTGCAAATAAACTTTTGAGAAACTAACTTGAGGAGATACTACAAGCAAAGTCTCACTACATGTAAAGTAGCACATAAACTGATTTTCTTGTTTCAATTAAGTGACTACATTTCTGCATCTGACCCAAACTAGATCACTGGAGTCCTCATTGCCCTTTGGGGCTGCATTTATATAATATGACAGAAAAATAAGGCCCAGATCTTTTAAAGTTTGGCTGCTCAATTTTGATTATTTAGGTTGGAAAAGACCTTTAAGGTCATTGAGTCCAGCCATTACTCCAGCACTGCCAAGTCCACCATTAAACCATGTCCCTAAGTGCCACATCTACAAGTCTTTTAAATACCTCCAGGGATGGTGACTCCAACACTTCCCTGGGCATACTGTTCCATTGCTTGACAATCCTCTCATCAAAGTAATTTTTCATAGCATCCAGTCTAGAACTCCTCTGGTGCAACTTCAGGCTGTTTCCTCTTGTCCTGCTACTTGTTACTTGTAAGAAGAGATGGATCTGCAGCTCACTGTGACCTCCTTTCAGGTAGTTGTAGAGAGTGATAAGGTTCTGCATTCCCTCAGCTGCTCCTCATCAGAGTCACACTCCAGACCCTTCAGCAGCTTTGTTGCCCTTCTCTGCGCCCATTCCAGCACCTCAATGTCCTTCTGGTTTAGTGAGGGACCCAAAACTGAACACAGGATTTGAGGTGTGGCCTCACCAGTGCCAAGTATAAGGCGAGGATTGCTTCCTTAGTCCTGCTGACCACAGTTTCTGGTACAAGCTGGGAAAACTATTAATGGCATTAAAGAAAGTGCAACAGGATAGAGAAATTACTACAGGGTCTCCTGTCTTCTTAATACAACCTCTGATGCTAGAGGATGTTCAGTACTTCATGTTACTGTCATAAAGTGACTGCAAATAAGCTTTAAAATGTAAACTGGAGAGGGAAAAATAAGGGAAAAAAGAGCTAAACCATGAGTTGAGAGAAGAAAGCTAAGATAGAGATGTCTGTGGAGACAGACATCAAGGAAAAAAAGAAGAAAAGAAAACAAGAAGAATCATAAACTGTGAGATATAAAGAGATATTTTGTTAAATAATGAGTATCAAAAGTGTGTGTATACATGTACATGCATAAAATATAAAGAATTATATGTGTGAGGCTTGTTATAAGTGAAAATAAACTGTAGCTTCTTGCTGTGCAAACCTGGAACAATCATTTGCACAACATAGATTTTCAGGAGCAAAAAACTAGCTGCATATGAAGTCATAATAATCGAAAAAAGTCATAATCTGATTTTTAGTTACATGGAAATGGAGATATTTACATCTGGGCTTTGGCCCATGTACAGGCAAATATAAAAGCTGATTTTATTGCTATGCACTGGTTGTGACTCCCCTGTAAACTCCCTCATGGTAATTTGTACAGCCAAAACCTCTCTGCCACTCACTGTGTGGCATGCCTGAGCCACCATAACTTTCTCAGCTAACTGCAGATGAAGTCAGCAGAGATATTTTACTCAGTATTTTAAAGGCTGCTGGAGTCAACAGTGTGTAAAAAATAGAGAAAAATCAGCCTAAGAGTGATAAGGAACTGCAATTTTAAAATTGAATTTCTGTACTCATATCTTTTTGCCTTCAGCATCAGCAACAAATCTTTCAATTCTGGAAATAGCCAGATAGCCTTGATGAATAGCCTTTTATTAAACATTTTCTGTTGGGATCTACAAGTGCCTTTCAGCATAATTTCACAAAGTACAAGACTATCCTATTTTCTGCCTGAAATCTGAAGAAAGAAAAGCCTCAACCAATTTTGATAGATGGTCAAAAGTCTCAAACCCCATTATGGTCACAGAAGGATTGTGTGTGTGGCTTGAGAAAAATCCCATCTTATTTGCTCACTAATAGGAAACACGTTCTTGACTTTGCTGCAGCCTGCTCACGTGATGGACAGTCCATCAGTGTGCACCCAGCCTTCTGGTGACTTGGCATGTCTCAGAGGAAGAAAATAAAGCCCTATGAAAATAATAAAGGGACCTTTTAGAATTCTGCAATTTTGGCTGCCAATTTTATTCTAGTAGCTCAGTAGAATTTAACTAATAGAGAATACTTATCCAAACTTTAACTACTTTAAGTAACTACATTTCTGCATCTGACCCAAACTAGATCATTGGAGTCCTCATTGCCCTTTGGGGCTACATTTATATAATATGACAGCAAAATAAGGACCAGATCTTTTAAAGTTTGGCTGCTCAATTTTGATTATTTAGGTTGGAAATGTAAGTGATATAATATAGCACAGAACAAGGAATTACACATTGAAATCAAGTATATATCCTCCTGAGCTATCCAAAGCCCAAAATGCCTTTTGTCATTATGAAGGTCTGTCGAATGTGACAGTGCTGGTCAACAGGACAGCTTTCCCCAAGGAAATTTTGTCCTCTATTGCAGTTTCTCGACAACTGCTTAAGGACTTTCCTTTTATCTTACCACTCACCCCATTTTTCTAGCACCACCCACTTCAGTTTTGGAGCAAGATTCTCAAGGGGCTTTAGGCACCTAATTCCCTCTGAAGTAAAGGGTTGTTAGGTGCCTAAATGCCAGGTGTATCTGGGCCAGGGTCACTGCCTCTGCCTGAGAGCTGCCCCTTCCAAGGTCATTGAAGCTATGGGCAGCCCCTGAGCTCCAGATGAACCGTCTCCACCCAGGAGCCTGAGCGTCTTGCACGGGTCTGTTAGATAGGAGGGAGAAGAGGCCACATGCTCCAGATAGGAGCTGAATCTATCCCAAGATTATGCCCTGTCTTGGGCATGCTTTACCCCACAGCTGGAACCTCTCTGTACATCCCACGAAGGCTGAGAGAGAGGGATAAAAACTGAGCAAAGAGAGAAATGGGTTTGCAGAGGTGGTAGGTACAGAACTGGTACTCCAGACAGCTCTTAACAGAGCAGTTGCTGCAGTTTCACCACCCAAATAACCACAGTGTGAAGCAAAAGCCCCACGCCCTCAGTCTTTCCTGAGAGCTGAGCTTCAAGGAGCCAGATGGAAAGAAAGCAGAAGCTGCTGGCTAGCCCTGCTCATGTCTACACAGTTGGGCTCTGCACAAACTAGTCCCAAACCAACTTACAGGGCAAGGGGCATTTGTCCCTTGCTGCTTTGCCTTCAATCAACTTGTCAAATAATTTCTCCAGGATGATCACACAGAGCAAAAGGAAAACTCAGTCTTGAATCCTCCACTGCTGCGGGGCAACCATCATGTGTTTCAAGGAGCAAAGTCTCTTGTTTAAATGCAAAATGGAAAATGGAGAACTTCATAAAAAGTGTAAGTCTTGGATAGCTTTGTACATACCAGGATTAATAATTATTATTTATTTTAAATTAAGGGGGAAAATTAAATTAAATTAAGTTATTTATTTTAAATTATAAAAGAAACCCCAAAGCAAAACAGGAAAACACCAGGAAAAAAAAAAAAAAAAAAAANACAAAACAAAACAAAAAAAAAAAAAAAAAAAAAAAAAAAGCACCACCACGAAAGTGATAGTGAAGGGATTAATGGTTTTGATGGGATGAGAGTTAGTGCACTAGAGAATAAGTGTATTCAAAATCGGCTACAAAAGAAATAAGTTTATTTTGTTTGTTGAGGCCTTTAATTGGTTGAAGTCTATGTATTTAGATACTTAAAATTAATAATAGTCATAAAAAAAAAAAACCACAAAAGTAATAAAGGAGCTGCAGGATGCCCAGGTTGTTCAAATGTATCAAGAAATGTGCACAGCAAATTTAATTGTTCTACAAGGAAAGAGAGACAAATACAACATGCAGAAATACATAGAAACCAGTTTTTCTGTAGGGTATATTCCATGTCTTCCACAGTCTAATTAGTAAATGTATTATAATGAGTAACTGTTGCAAAGCAAAAAGACAAATAAGGGGTTATATTAATTTTCGAAGGCTAAAGCTGGCTTGTAGCTGAGGGGGAAAGATAAAAGATACTATTTTTCAGATGATGAAGGAAAAGGATGTAAAGTTATGGGAAAGTTCATTATTGGGAGAAACGAAATAAAGAATTATTTGATTTTTACATAAAAGCTAGAATTTTTCCTGATTTAAAATAAATCCTAACTTCACGTTAAATTGTATGAGGTCAGGTTTTCATTTCAGTCAGTTTAGTGTATTGCGTTTAATGGCCCTGCAGACATACTGTGGAGAGTTCCTCCTTAAAGCCGGGACTACACCAATCAGACAGAGCCAGACAGACTCTGTATTGATAATATTTTCTTTTCCTTTTTTTTTTTTTTTTTTTTTTTTTCCCTTTCTCTCCTCTTCTGTGGAAGTAAAGGAACGATCAGGAAAATACTTGATTTCCGCGTCTCACATGCATCGATTTGGTCAATCTGCTTTGCAATCCTCCACTGAGCACAGTAAATGAACCCATTCAAGTAGGGGGGGAAAAAAAGAAAAAAAAAAAGAAAAAAGAAAGAGAGAAAAAGAATTATAGAAAAAGCCGCTATTTTCTCAGGTGGTCGGAGGTGTTTTTACAGCGGGGGCTGGTAAGGAGGAATGCCGGGCAAGGGCGCGGCGGGAGCCTCGACGGGACGGTCCGACCCAGCCCCGGGATACCCTCAGCGGGCCGGGCCGCCTGTCGGGCAGGAAACCCCGCGGTTCCGCTGAGGCTCCGGTTCTCCGGGAGCAGCCCGGTCCACGCTGCAGGGTTACCCCCAGGGAGGCCGCGGGTGACGGAGCTGCCGTGCGGGGTGCCGGGGCCACCGCGCCCCCACTTCGTCCGCTCCAGCGGCTGTGGGGACACGGCCGAGGTCCCGGGTTCCTCACTCTCCTACCCCGGTTCACATGAGCCGCAGCCACGCGTGTCGTCGGCCAGTGAGCTGGAAAGAGGGCTGCGTGCAGAGATTTGTAATTTTTTTTTAATCCCCTTGGAAAGGTGAAAATTCATTTAAACGGGCGAGGCCCTTGGGGTAGAGAAGAGTTTCTGTGGATCTAGGGACGAGGTGATCGGGCACAGCGACCATCCTTGAGACAACAAGGTCTCACTCCGCGGCCCACAGAGACGGGGCGGATCCTGCCGTAGGACCCCGCCGCAGCTGCGGGAGAGCACAAACGTGGGCCCTGCCGCCTACTTTTAACAGCCCGAGAGAAATGATTGCCCTGTTTCTTCCCCGTGGATACGGTCGGGGAAGAGGCGGCTCTCGGTGGGACGCCGAGGACACCCACCGAAGCGGCCTGTACAGAGACGTGAGCGGCAATCCCCTCGGTCCAAGGATGCCTCCCGGGGGAACTGCAGGTCCGGGGTCCCGTGGGCAGACAGGCAGGAGTTTGGCGGGAGAGAGTGAAATCTGAACCGACAAACCCCGAAAGGAGGCCGGGCAGCCAGAACTGAAAAGCGTCCAAGTCTGTCTCAAGCAAACCAAGAGATGAAACATTTCAGGTTATTACGTTCTGCCTTTGAAGCAAACCGTTTCCCGCAGATAACAATGCGTAGGTATATTTAGACAGCTCGGCTCGTCCAAGGGGAATGTGTCTTGCGCTATTTGAGAAAAAACTCTAAGAGTAAGTGCAAATATTTGACGCTGAAGAGCTCTTAAGGCTTGAAGAGTACCATTTACTTATTTCTACACATCAGTGTGGGCTTAGGATGTTAAATAGATTAAAAGGCTAAGAGAGGTCACTGAAGTAGACTCTCTTTCTCTCATCCTGACTTTTTTTCCTCGCAAAGTTTTTGCACTTTCTTTAGAGTGCCCTTGGCAAACTCCTCTTAAGAGCCACCTCGGATACTGTATAAGTTTGTGGCGCTCTGAACCCCGGCCCCGTCCCCTCCTCTTGTTGACCCCCCCCCATCCCCGGCGAAACTCTCCTGCGCAGGCATTCAGCAAATATTTGCCTGCGGGGCCAAGATATTAATAAGCGCTTTTCGGTCGCCTTTTATACTCGGGGCGCTCGGGAGCGCTGGGCAGCGGCGGCGCTGCCGGCCGGGCCTGGGCAGGTGAGCGTGGCTGTACCTGACGGGGGGGGCCGTGCCCCCAGTCCCCCCGCCGGGCGTGGGCTGCCCCGCCGGTGACACGGGCGGTCGGGGCCGAAGGGGACACAGGGGCGACCGCGGGAGTAGCCGCTCTGCTGAGGATGGACACGTCGTTTCAATTTAATCTCATTTAAAAAGACGTAACTAATAAATTTGTATGGACGGGGCTGCCGGAGACGTAAAGCAGAGTCGATAGTGGTTCAATCCCATTGAACCCTATTGAAAACCATGACAACAAGGAACAAGCTCCGATTTATCCCGGAGAGTTAAAGCACATTGTGGGAAGGCGTCAATCATCTATTATTCCAGATCTGAACAAATGCAAAATCTTGACTGGAACAAATGCTTCCAACAGGTCCGGGACATAGGGCTACATTTCCCTTTTGTTCACGGCCTAGCAGTTGGCATGTATTTGTGCTCCCCTCGCTCCGACCACCCAGGACGGCTGGGAGGCTGTGCTCGGAGCTGGGAGATAACTACTGTCACCAGGCACGCTTGATAGGTGGCTGCAGTAATCACGGCCTGGGAATCGTTTATATGGAGCCTGTCCAGTCTCGAAGAAATATGCGGGAAGGTGGCCAAACGAAGCCTTGTGCCCCGTTCATCTCGCCCACAAATCTCGCCGATATAAATCTCACCTCTCCCTTGTCGTTACTGCTCTATAGACATTTTCCCGGGAATTGTTACTGCTCGCAGAAGCGACGCCCAGACCAGGGCGGGGAGGGTCGGTGGCGGCCGGGGGCACGCGGGCAGCAGGTCTGAGGGACGAGAGAGGGGCTGGATAGATATAATCTATACACAATAGCTTATAGATGCCTGTTTGGACAGGGAAATTAGAACCCACAAAGCGGCGGGAGAGAAGAGTATCTCCGCGTGTATCTGAGCTTCCCTTCGCAGGCCCGCAGCGCATCGCCGCAGGGTTTCCTGACGTTCCCCCGTCGGGGACGAGCTGTGAGAGGAAAGTTGATCTGCTGGGGAGAGGCTGGGTGTCTCCTTCTCTCCAGCTTTTGCTCCATCCAGCCGCACTCGTCTCCCACTGCTTTCCGAGGCGTGCGCCTGTCCCTCCCGAGAAACCGGCGGGGAGCAATAGGGAAGGCGGCTGCGGCGGGAGCGCGTCCCGCCTCCGCCCGCTGCGGCCCCGCGGCTTGACCCACGCTGTGTGACCCGCGTGAAGCATCGCCCCCATCGGTCACTTCTACCACTGCCCTGCACCTGGGCACCGAGCCCTGTCACTGTGGGTTTGCATTTGAACGGCACGCTGGACTGCTTGCTTCTGTACCGTACTTTTTTATAGGTCCTCGGCGGCCACCGAGGCTTTGGTGGGCAAAGCCCGGCCGCAGCTTCACGGGGCCACGGGGCCGTCCGGTGAAAGGACGAGGGGAGGTGAAGCTGAGAGAAGGTGCTTGTCCCGCGGAGCTGCCGCCGGGCATCCCCGAGCCGTGCCCAGACAGTGTCAGCACCCTCCTCCCGGGGGGCGCCGCTCCCCCGCTTCGTTTGCTGCCTCTTTCGGCAGATGAGGAGGCGGTCGGCAGGGACGGCGCGGATAAATAGACGCGCTGTGTTTGATCATTTCTCCCTCTCCCCAGATGGAGACGTTTCATACACCCCGCCCGAGGGGATACTCCCTGGGTTAGTACAACGCAAACTGGTGATTTAAAAAAAAATAATAATAAAAAAAATCACCCCTATCCCCCTCCCGAATCTTCCTCATGGACCGAGTACGCCAAGCTCCCGCCATCATCTTTCTCGAGAAAAAGGTGCACCTTCCGTCTACCATGTCCAGGAGACGCAAAAAAAACCATCCCAGAGATCCCATCTCTTATCGCATACACCCGCCAGCCTTCCCCGCCGAGAGCTCAGCCGAGGTGTGAAAAATGCCCCGTTGAGGGTAGGAAACCTGCCAACAAGAAGAAGAGAATTTTAGGTAGCACTGCAAACAGCCCTGCAAATAAAACAAATAACGACTTAAATTCCTTCCAGATTTAAAGAAAGAGGCAAGAGAGGGGGGGAAATAAAGAGGGAGAAATGGGGAGGGGGCTCTCGGCATGCTCTGCGGATATCCTGGGAGGATTCACTTTGTCTGCGGATAGAAGGGACGCTGGTGGCTTCGGTGGCGGATGGAGGGGGGTGGTTGTTGGTCATCCACATGCCACCCAAGATGTTATTCACTGCTAACAATTACCATTATCTGTCCCCACTTTTGGCTAATCAGACAGAATATGTAATGATGACGCCTGTTTCCTGCTGTCTTTGGGAGGTAACGGGTTATTCTCTCATGGGGGTGGCGGGAGGGGGGGTTACACCTACTCCCATTAGGGCTTTAGCACTTGACTAATTCAGGTACTTAGCATCCTATAGACAGGGACGGTTTGAAAGCAGGCAGTGTTTGCAGTGGGGAGGACTGTTTATATAAACAGGACACCTCTGTAAACGACACTAATATTTGGGGTTAGGTGGCGATGGAAAGGAAGGTCCTCTTGAGCCGAGAGATTCCCCAGTAACTGGACGCAATCCTTTCCTCGCAGCTTTTAAGGAAGGGGGTTCGGTTTGGGGTGATATTTTGAGGGGAGGTGTGTACAACCTACCATGGCCACATCTGGCAGGATCAGTTTTACAGTGAGAAGCATTTTGGATTTACCAGAGCAGGATGCTAATAGCATAAAGCAAGCCTCTGACCATCACCACTCAGCGGAGAACTACACCGGCTCGCCGTATCGAGGGTGGATAGAAACAGACAGAAATCACTATCCTTGTGAGTATAAAACGGACAGGAATTCGCCATCTCAGCACAATTATCTTATATTTGTTTCCCCCACTTCCTTTGAGGAAGATGAGAAGCAGCGAATTGAACCGGTGTACATAGTCTACAGGACCGGGGCAATCCAGGCTGGGAATTCTATAAAATATTACTGAATTGCAACAACGAAACAGCAGAGATGCCCCGGCCACGATCTTAAGACACAAAAGAGGGTTTGGTTTTGTTGTGTGTCATTTTGGGAGGTTTTTGGGCGGTTTTTTT
>VZUA01014828.1:0-10740 GCA_013401035.1 Horornis vulcanius
TTAATTAAATAAACGTGGGAACCACAGGTGGTGGAGCAGAGGAGCAGAGGACAGTAACCCTCTCAGCAGCAGTATCTGCAGGCCAGCAGTGCCCCACCATACGTGTGGGACAGATGCTGGCTGAGGGCAGCCTGACCCCCAGACACACCCAGGGTCTGCCAGCCCACGTGGCCACCCCACTGCTCTCTGCTAATACCAGCCAGGCTTGCTCTTCATGGCAGTAGGACATGAAGCACCACAGCTGGTCTGGCTTGACAGCAAACAATGAGTCCTTCTTTTGTCCCCAGACTCTTTCAATTTAGAGACTTACCATGGGGGTAGTCCAAAGCAGGAACTATTTATCAACACCTAAAACCCATCCCTGTGCTTCACTGCTGGCCAACCAGCAGGAGAAAGGAGCCCACCATGGCCAAAGTGGAGAGCACTCTGGCTTCATGGCTGCTTTGCTATTTTGCCCAGTGTTATCTGGTGCCCAGCAGGACAGGAACTCAGATTGGACCTATGAAGATAAAGTAGAGGACTTTAACTCTTTAGCCTGGATTTCTCTTTCCCTGAAGAGTCATGTCCCTTTTCTCCTGGCTCAGGGAGGAGGGATCACACAAGTGCCTTAGCCAGAACTAGGCTCAACCCCATCCGTTGCTTTGCAAAAGAGGCAAAAAAAAATTGATTACGGAAAACTTCCCATTGTTCGTGGCTGGGATCCCCAGTGAGCAATAGGGCTGCTGGTCAGGAAGGACAAACTCTGCTGCTGCAGATGCACTGATGTAGTATTGGCAGCAATGCCCACACGCAGGGCACAACAACAGCACCCACTGTGGCCATGGGACACCCACAACACTATTTCAGATCCATTTTTTGTCCCTCTTTCCTGTTTTCTACAAGGCTGGGGAGCCCAAGCCAGCCTGCCCACTAGTACAGCATGGATGCTCATCTTTGCCAACAGGGAACCCACCCACTTCATCATGGAGAGAGCCACCACCTGTCTTTTAATTACATCCCCCTTCCCAAACACTGAGCCATCCTCCATCCACAAGCATTGCCTTGGATGGGGTTCACTGCCTGGCCATGCTGATGCCCAGCCTTCTTAACCTTCATGTCCTTCTCTCCACAGCCAAGGTGGTGCCAGGACACTTGAAAAGTGCTGGGCTGTGACATTCATCACACTGATGAAAACATCAGGACAGCGACAGAAAAGTTTGTGGTTATTATCAATGCAAACAAAAATAAAGGTTGCAAATGAAAAAAAATTAAAAGGGTATCACTGTGTTAAGCTAAAATGTTACGATATGGCCTCCTTGGCCTCCCAATATGTTTTGCCTTGGGCAACCTTTTCCAGCAATGGCTGGTATTTATCAGCAAAAAGATACAGTTATTGCATTTGGGCTTTTCAAATAATTGGGTAATTTAATCTTTTAAGTGCCTCTGAGATCACTTGCTGTAATTAAAGACAGAAGATGAATGACTGAAGTACAAGAGCATTGGAGGACTTTAAACATGAACATGTCCTTGACTGCATCTCCTGTTCATTTATGTAACGATGATCCCACATTAATATGACTAAACAGATAAAAGGATAAAATAATAAGAGCTTGGTTGCATTATTTTTCTTCCAGCCCAATAATAATATATCATCAGCCAGAGGAATGTGCCTGTGAATAGCAAGCAGGAGCAACCACGTGCTGCCAAGAGCAGGACCCCACCGCCTCCTGCTGTGAGGTGCAAGGAAAGGCAATATCCGCTCATGGATCCCACAGCAATGTGGCAGATAAATGAGTTACAAATGTCTATAAAATTCACAAACTTGCATCAGAAGTGGACTTAAAAGCTCAGCAAGTGCTGGGAGAGGCGGCTGCAACACTGGCAGTTTCCTTTATGAGCACTTATTTTCTTAGCTTTTGGAAATAAGACCCATCTAATCCTCATGGAGTGGGGGAGGCAGAAGGGTTGCTGCAAAGTGAAAACTATCGACAAAAAATCTGTAAGGCCTGTAAAGGGCATTTTGCCTTCTAAGCTATACACCCTGACACACCTCTGTCATACCTCGGTATTTAGCTCCCCATTTCATAGCCCAAGTGCATATAAGTATGTGTCCAAAGGGGGAAGAAGGGGTGATGAGAGGGCTGTAGCCCACTCTGTTCCATTCTTCGCACAGTACTAAGTGCCTGGGCCACCCATGTCCCAGACTGGAGGAGCAGTAGCCTTGCACCACCCAAGGCATCCTCCAGGCTGCCCAGAGAGGCTGCAGCCTGCTAGGAAGCCCTCCTCACCCTCTTGCTCCCCTCCCTTTCCTGACAGGGCACCCGATGGCCTCCAGCTCAACTGCACTATTGCCAGACTACAAAATTTTGCCACCTCGTAAAACTTTACAGCGCAGGTAGTTTATACCATTACACCTCTTGAACTGAACACTCAGCCAATTCACAGTTTCCTCTGGCGGGAGGAAAACCAGATTTCTTGGGTCAGGTGTTGTGTTTGTGCAGCCCTGCTGGTTTACAGAGCTGCTGAGGGCCTTTTACAGAGCCCTGAATGCAGAAGGCAGTGATGCAGTGGCCAGCTCAGTGCCGAGATCCAAACCACCATTGCAGCCAGGATCTCACCAGGACATGCCATTGGCCCTGCTTTTCCTCCAGGCCCTAGCACATGTCCCACTTTGGAGGTGTTGCTCCACCTTGGAAATGCACTTCATAAGGCACAGCCTCAAGGGAAGTTCTGGTTTGGAAGTTCCTGAAAACTAAATAGGTGGGACTGAGAAGTCACCACCAAGATGCTCTCCTCCCCTGCAAGGACTGATGCCATATAAAACATCAGGGTGAAGTTCATCATACATCCCAGATTACAGGAGAAATGTTAAAACTTGCCCTTCCCAAGGAGAAAAAAACAAAAAAAAAAAACCCAAAAAAACCCCCCAAAAAAACCAAAATAAAATTTAAAAAAAACCCCCAAACACCTAAAGTTTTGTGTATTACTCTTAGTAATGAAGAAACCATTTCCATTAACAGAAAAGAACTAAAATAGAAACTAATCCCACTCACTGTGAATTTGCAGCATTTAGAAAACATCACTGCTGTAATTCCCACTGCTTTGCTGGTGACTGACCATGCTCCTGCATCTCAGACTTCCATGGGTCTTCCTGGGACTTGGGCCAGATTTGGATGACCTAAGGAGAGCTGGGATCAGATAATGAGGCTTCACCATGTTGTGAGTAATTCTCATGACAAGAAAAAGGCTTTTCACAGTTAAATTCCTCATATAGAAAGTGTATCATTGAAGGAGGTGCATCACTGAGGGAGAAATATGGAAAATATGGAAACTTTTTTTTAAAAAAAAGAATACTCAAAGTCCCATGGCCCATCTCCACAGAAGGGGACTGCTCACTCAGCTCCCAGGACAAGGAACTTGCACAACTGCTTGTGCCTGTGGCTTTTCTGCTGTGCTGCATTAGTATTTTCCCTGGCTTCTCTACCTCACTGGTGCTTTTGCTACTCCTCCAGTAACACAGAAAGCATCACAGGATAATAGCCAGTGAAATGTCAGCATCCACAAGAGTCCTGGCTGCAGGCTGCTATTATTTCAACTTTCTGATTTCTTAAAAATCTTAATTTTTCTCAGAATTGCTTGACAGTGGTGTTTCTGTTCAACTCATGAAGCAAAGGAAAAGGCTCTGATACATTGGGCCTTGACACTTTCTTCTCACCTCATTACTCCTTTTTTCCAATCTCTCATAAAGGGTGGGCTTAACAAGAAGGATGGACTTAACACCTTAAGCCTGCACCAGCCATAACATTGAGATGGCTAAGGAAGGGTGGTTTGGCAATTCATGAGTGGCACATCAAAGACAGGAAGAGCTTTCCCTTTTCTTTTCCATGCCTCTTTTTCTTGGCTTTGCTTGAGTGAAGAAGGAATAGGATTGAACTTTCCTTGCCAAAACTAAAGTCTGGCACCTAGAACTGACTTCTTCACCTTGAATAAGGGAATTTTCACCTCAGAGGTCTCTGCAAGCAGAATGAACAGATTGAGTTTTCTAAGTGACTTGAAAGCAGCACATACAATGCAAGAAGGGCAAGTTGTGTGTTAAAACATGCTGAGACATGGTCCCTATTCTGTTCATTGGGTTTGTCCCGTTCAGCTCCCACTTCCCTTAATCTTGACATTTACTTTCCTTAGGATGTTTAACAATGATGCCACAAACATGCTTAGTGCTGAACTATGTTGACAGAATCCCTGAAGCCTGGGAATAACTCTACTGGAATGAAAGAGTTTTCAGATTAACTGCAGTGTTACTGTGGAATAAGCTATTGCACCAAAGCACTCTTAAATTGGTATGATTACTTCCACAGATTTTCTAAATAGCAACAGTCACTTTAAAAAAAACTTCACACAAAAAAAAAAAAAAAAAGAAAAAAAGAAAAAAAAGAAAAACAAACCCTCAAATAACAAAAACTCCTAAGTCTGTTGGAATAACATCTGTTTAGCCACAGGCCCCAGAAATCTCCAACAAAAGTTATTTCTGTGTCACTGGAAAAACAAACAGCAACACAAACTCCTTGCAGAGTTATCACAATAGCCTCTCCTGAGATATTCTGTACTTCATGCTGCAGGCAAAGAAACTGGACAGATTAAACAGTAAGATCATGTTACAATTTGCTACATTCAGTATCTTTATTTCACTTCTGCGATTGTTATAAAAACAATATAACATTCATCCTGTCATTTAGCAAAGACATCTCTCCCACAGTCACTCTGCACAATCTTTTCAAGAAATAAACCAGAAGCTTTGCACACATGTCACAAAAATATTTTGAACAGATACAATGTTTAAACTGGAGCATTGAGTAAACCGACAACATTTCATTCTATAAACACAGTTAAAAATCCAGAAAGCAGTCTACTTAAAAAACTGCAAGTTGAACATGCCAAGCCTTGTTGATCTTCAGAAAACAAAGCACCAGCCACCACTAAGCTGTCTTTGCAGCCTGAGTAGGGAGCCCCCTCTGCCCAAAGTCCTTGCTACTGCCGGCATTTCTGCTCAGGATGCACAGATGGAGTCGGGAGCGCCAGATCACTGCTCTCATGTGGGCATCGAAGGCAGCAAGTGCCCCATAGCAGGACCAAAGGAGGTGATTTCCACATCAGTTTGCATAAGCACACCTTGGACAGGTACCCAATCTTTGCCTATTCAAGGGCTTCTTTGTTGTTAGCAAAGAGTGCATTTTTCAAGACAATTGACAGGAAACTTGGATGGTCCCCTGATTACATACAATAAGACAGACTCCAGAGGCAAAACCATACCATCAGAACAGCCCATCATTGTGCAATTCACTGGCCCAGGCAACACCACAGGCAGGATGCTTGGGAAAAGGCTTTGGCAACCACCGCACCCTGCTCAAGCCAGCTGTGCTCTGCAGCGATATTTAAAACCTCTTCTGACGGCAACGATGCCAAAGGCTGTGTTAGTTCCATGGGTCATGGCTCCATGAGTGGATACGATCACACAGCAACAAATCCCAGTTTACCTACAAATTAGCTATCCAGCTGGTGCCATCTGCCTGTCGGTGGTTACATATCACCCAGCCTCTATGGGAAGAGCCTGCCGTGTCTCCTCCGTGCTGGGACTGCTGTTTCCCACACTGTGCTGAGCCTGGGCCGTTCCACAGCTCCCAGCAGCAGCTGGATGGATGGGAACTGCTCCTGAAGCATCAAGTCAGGCCACTGTCCATCAACACTGTGCCCATGGCCCCTGAGCTCTTCTGGATTTGCCCTTCCCAGGCCCCCTGAGCCGCCTCAAACCCAGGGGAGGCAGTACAGCATCAGGCCCCGATGTTTGACCAACAGCAAAATACAGACCACACACACACACATACAAAAGGCACAAGCTGGGCAAGACCTGGGTACAGCTTGTGCTACATGGACGTCACTTCTGTTACGTACTGCAAAGGCAGCTGGCAGCTGGCAGAACGTATTGCACAGTGATTCACTGCTGTGCCAGGGAAAAGCCATTCCACATTTCATACACTCTGGGAGAGCTATTTCTTCATAATCCTCAGTGCACCAGGCACCAACGCATAAATATACAGCAGTTTGAAATGTTCTCCTCTACAGCAAGTCCTATCAGTCTATAAATAATTTTTATACATATTTTTAATACTTTATCACTTATCCTGAGATGTACACCTCAATGTCAATACCAAAATAAACATCATTGCAAAGACAGACCATTTAAAGACTGGAATGGGAGGAAAAATATATTAATCATTATGAGAAGATACTAATTATTTTTTTTTCTATACATTATTTAAAAATATATATTATCTTAAATTACAAATTAAAATCATATTTCATACGTAAGTTTTTATTTACAGTATAGAACCATAGAGTGTTCAGGTTGAAAGGAGCCCTGGGAGGTTATTTAGCCATTTTCTAGTAATCTAGTAGATAAACATCACATTTAATACAGCATAATCAGCTTTAGTTGAGAAATAATTCTTGATTATCGCAGAGCACATTTCTTTTCAGATGTTCTTTCCAGTGAGTGACATTGTTCATATAACAATAAAAATATAATCACAGCTGAAGGCAATGCAGGCCTAGAGTTAAAAGCTGAGAAAAATGACCGTACTGCTTTATATTGAGGACCCTCTGAAAGCAGCAATTCACAAGGCAGGCAAAATGACACAGGGGTTTTTTTCCCAGTCTCTCTTTATTTCTACTAATAAACAATGGTGCTAACATTTTGATATTTTATCTTGTTGAGGGAAAAAAACAAGAGACCCTCAGACATCCAGTAATTCTTTGGGATGAAATGCTGCCAGTTACAGTTGCTCAGAGAACCTCCAGACAACCTGTGAGAGGTTTGGCCCATCAGCTCCACAGTCTCAGACCCTGGGAGCAGTAAAGTGCTGCACTGTTACACCAAAATGCTGGCTTTTAAAGTGTCTGCCTCAACACAAATAGCATACAAAGACCATCCCTGCTAAGTTACCACAGGTTTCCAGCAGGTGAGCAGCCAGGCAGCAGCAGTGGCAGCTGAATTCAACTGGCTGTGAGAAGTGCAGAAATGGGGTGTCCCAACTGTGCCATGTCCCTGGGTACAGGGCAAGAGGGCACAGGGTCAGGTACACACCTTTTTGCCAACTGAGACAGTGAAGACATCCCAGTTCCTGCTCTTTGCTTTTTTTTTTCTGAGTAAATCAAAGGGAAGCCCGTTCACCCTTCCCATCTCTTCCCAGCAGATGGCATGACCCCTGCAATCCCTGGATATTTCCGCTTCTTACCCCCGTAAGAAAGACACAGTTCCTTTAACTGAAGTTCCCCAATGGCATCCTGAAGTCAGATGTAGTCTCAGTACTAGTTAACTGATTTACCGAGAGCTCTCAGCAGTACAGACTCATTTCCCCTTGTTCTTCCTCCTGCATCTGCTTTAGGAAAGGAGTTAATCTTTCCACTGGCACTTCTTTTGTAATTCTCCTCCATCTTTATTCTCAGTCATGATCCCTGCTCCTGTTGGGTTCTAGCTCTGGTTAACATCAGTGTTAAACCCTAATTTGGAAAAGTAAACTCTTATTTCACTCCAGTCTTGGAGAATTTGACTTTTAGGTTCTTCATCACACCACATTTTCAAAACCTGCTTTCACCTGTCCAGTTCAGTGAGGCAAATCCAAGAAAGGGAAAACATCTGCTCAACAAAAGGTCCCAGGAAAAGTTGTGAGACAACTCCAACACAGGAATCAAGGACTGGTTATAAACAAAAGGTACTATTAACAGAGAAAATTATTTCTGGAAGTCATATGCAAGCAATAGCTTCTCAATGTCAATATCCTGCAGTATCAAGCAATGTAAATGCCTTCCTAATGCTGAAGCAATCCCAGCATTGTGCATTCTTACCTCGTATTTCCCAAGGGGATGCAAGAAAAAGGACAGTGAGTGATGCATTCAAAGGAGAAGCTCTATTTATACCTTCTTTCTACCCTCTTGGAGTAGTAAGTAATGAAGAATATAGTAACAATAAAAGCAACAAATATGAAAGAGATAAAAGCTAATAATGATTTTCTCGTTCGGAAGAAGTGGCATTCAGGACACAAGGCAACCTCTTCTGGACACAGCAACTCAGGAGTTTCAGGACCAGGAAAACCATTATTGTCAATTATTTCTCTGTAATGTTTCAGAGAGGGCTTTGGTTCGTACTGATTTGCAACGTAGCTGTAGAGACCATATTTAGGAGCAGTCTTGTCATTAAAAGAATAGACAAAATATCCTTGAAGGTTAACATCATCCAAGGTGTAAGCTGCAAAAGAAAACAAAGGGTTGAAGAAATGAACCAGTGTAACTTTGCATTCAAGAGCAGTACCGTATGTCCACAGGTAAAGAAGGGAGGGGAATAACCAGGGCAATGTTAAACCCACATCTGCACTTCTCCTCTTCAAAATTAGGTAAGGTACATGTACATCTGTGAAGTGCTTCTCATGAAAAGTAAGAATCTGTCAGCTACTGCCAGACAGTGTGATCTGTGAGTATCCTGCAATTTATTTCCTTGTGCTTGGTAAACACAGCTGTGAGACTGTGTTTAATGATCAGCATGGAGCCTATCATGAAAAGATGGCTCTCTTTGTTGTGTATGAGAACAAGAAAGAATACAGGTTTTGGGTTTCCTGCCCCTAGTTTTCTGCAGCCTGTTTCTCTGCTCCTTCTCCCTTGCAGGGCACATCCTGATGGAGACAGTCAAGGAGCAGAGGACATCAGGCTACACTTCTCACTAGCAAAGGCACAGTGACAACAGAAAAATCACACAGCCACGCTGAGGTTGTGTACTGGGATATCAGCGGTGCAAGGGGAAAGGTTATGCAAATCACAGCCCTCTCTTGTTATTAACCCAAGTTTCTGATCCAAGATGACTTGGATTAGTCTTTGCTGAGAACATGTCCACAACCCATACTGCTAACTCAGCTACTGGAAGAGGCCCAGCAGCTGCAGTGTTAACCTTGAGCCAGCCATCCCGCTTGACAAAAAAAATCAATCCATGGTAGTAAACACAAACTGCAATAGTTTATCTCTCAAAATCACTGTTTTAACAAATTAAAGCTGATGAACACAGAACTAAATTTTCATATGCTTCTGGAAACATATTTCCTTCTGAAGCCAGACTTTAGCACCTCTAACCTACTTTGCACATGTAAAATGAAATATTTACCTGCCCTTTCACAGAGCTGCTGCCCAGGGTAATTAGTTGTGTTTGCAGAACTGCAGATGGATTTAATGGTGTTACACAAATGGTTACTGCTGTTCTTTGTTTTCAATTGGCAAAGATGTACTTGAACAGAGTACAATGCACTTCAAAATACAGCCTCGGTCCAAAGGGTCCCGTACTGTATCCTGAAATCATTTATCCTCACAAACCTGCTGGCTCCCCTGGAACAATGCAGGTGAGCAATATTACACACACAAAAAAAAATACACATGCAGTGCCTGAAATCAGCTGGAGGAAGAACGCAGAATAGGGACTATAGGCTAGGGCACACACTTACCAATCTCCCCCTACACTGACGCTGAGGTAAGGACACCAGATTTCTAATTCATCTTACTTACTGCACAAGGTCTTGCAAAACAGAAATGCAAGTCTTGGAGAAACCTGTCATGATGCCAAGGTTATGCAACAAAAAGATGGAGAAAAGTGCAACACCAGAGAGGGAGAAGAAAAATACAGAAAAGCCGATGGACCAAACACTATGGAGAAGTGTATGGTGTCTAAAGGGGGTGATTAAGCTTTAGGAAAAGTACTATGGCTAATTAGCAGAGACATATTTATCCATCACAAAGAAGGTGAAAAGATAAGAAAATTGGTTAAGCTGAAAAACACAGGAGCTATTTACAGACTGGATGAAAGAGGGAGAAAGAAGTGACTGGGGACCAGTGGTACCAGAACAGTACAAAAGGCAAAGTTTTGTAAAAAACCAGAGGCATGTGTTGGTGCTCTTGCTAATGGGAACTGGAAGAAAAGCCCATATATCCAGACACTTCAAAAAGAGAAGTGCCAAGGAGACAAGCAATACAGAAAAAAACCATTTTGGAACCACAAGCCCAAATATAGCCAAAATATGTTTATTAACTATGGATTTATAAAACATGCATTCAGTGCCACAAAATGCTGGAGAATGAACTTGAGGGCACTTAATACTGATGTTCTGTAATTTGCAAAAGAGGTGGATATTACAGAGGAGGAAGTTAAAGCCAATAGTTAATAAAGTTAATAAAGTGGACAGGAACTGCCAGCCATCCTTCATTACCTATCAAAAGAGTGGAACAGATTACATAAAGATTGATAAATATGAAATTTAGGAGATAAGACATGATTAATGACAATCAGCTAAGCTTTATGAAAAATAAATCTTGTCAAAATAACTTGACATCTTTTTCTTCTGAGATCAGCAGATCAATAAAAGTAATGATGTTTGATGTGACATACTTAAAGCTTCACAAGACAAGTGACTTGGTATTATATGGCATTTGGATCAAGAAAATAGAATGTTATGAGGTCAAGGGAAACCCACAATAAACAGATTTCAACTGGTCTAAAGTAGAATTAAGAAGTAATAGAACTAGAAGCAAGTAATGTAATTGCAGGTAAGTAAGAGTCACAGTGCATGTATTTCTACCATGGTCATGGAGCTCAGCTTTTAGCACTAAGTTATTCGCTGATCTTAAATATATCAGCAACCTGAATTAAATGTAAAACTATTCCTCACAGTC
>VZUA01014833.1:789-33825 GCA_013401035.1 Horornis vulcanius
ATAATTTAAAAATAAAAAAATAATTTTTTTAAAATTAAAATGTAAAAAATTTAAAAATTAAAAATACAAACCAAAAATAATATCAAAAAGTAAAACACACACTGTAAAATGGCTACTATAAAAACACACTGTAAAATGGCACTATATATATTTTTACTTTTAAAATAAAAATACAAGAAACAAAAAGTAAAAAATAATAAAATAAACAATAAATAAAACAAAATACAAAATTAAATAGATGCAGCTCTCACCTCATGCCATTGCCTAACACAGCTGCGGGAGTATCTTCAATTATGCAGAGATAAGGAAAACAAACCCCCAGAACCTCCCAGAAAATAAGGTTTTCTAGACAATTCCCCGTTTCGCTTGGAAACAAATTCTATTTTAGCAGGAAGCTCCCTTTGGATGAACATTGACATGTGCCAAGGCAAGAAAGAATCACCCCATTGTGTCCAAAGAACAGCAATTAGGCCAGGATTTAAGTTTTAATGGGATTTATGTAATTAAAAAGGCAGTAAATTTGACTTTACAAAGAGATTAATAATGGTAATTAAGCACTTAGCAAGTTTTCCTGGGAATTTACAGAATTCTGTGGATATGGTGCTGAACAATGCCTGATTTACCAACATTAATTTGGTAAATTTCCTTAGAAATTTTACCCCAAGATAAACAAAAATTCCAATTAGGATGAAAAATTGGCATTTGCCGTAAACATTCCCTTATTAAAATCAGAGAGAGGAAAAACATTAAATAAAAGGAAGGAATAACATCTAAAATTCCCAGCTTGCCTCCTTTTTTTGGGAGGACCCCACCCAACCCCCCTCATACCCTATTCACCTTCTCCTCCATTGCAGGTATTTCTCCTATGCACCAACCCAGAGTACAGGAACCTCGGTTTACCCCCTTACATTTAAATCCTTTGGGGTGTTACAGACCCCTGCAAGGGTATACACCATTTGCCATCATTTGAGAGGGAGAATTTAGGGGAGACAGGGACAGGTTGGAGAGAAACAGCACTATACCACGTACGAAGTCATACTCAGGTTTTGATTTTCATGTGTTTTTTTAACTTAATAGATTCAGCCATTACATAGCAATAGAATTCTTCTTTGAGATTTACAAAGGTGCAAGAACTTAATTTAGTCATACACAGTTTTATTTTCATTATTATTAGCTAGACAGTTCCAATTCTTTCCCACCTGAACAATGTGGGGTCAAAATAATCCATCCAGACAGAAAGCATCAAAGTACAAAAGAGCACACACAAGGAGGGCACTAATTCAAATTTCATGTGGGTATTTGATCCAAAAACAAAGCAAGGAAAGGGGATGTGGAGCAGTTGTGCCTGTAGAAGGAACTGCGGTATCACAAGCACACCTCTGCCAGAAGTTTGACCACCACTGGGACTGTTACTCTACCCTGAGACTCACTGTGACCTTACAGTAGGGTAGGTGGGATGGAGAGAGCAATGCAAAAAGACCACAAACAACAACCCTGCAAACACTCAAGCATCTCCACAGCTACCCAAAAATTACTTCTCTGTAGGTTTAGCAAACGATGACCCAAGAGAAGCTATTGCATCACTAAGGCCAAAAAACATAACAAAAACATTTGCCATATGCCCAGTTCTAGTCTAAAAATAGCACGTGCCCATGGTTTGAAGAAGTTTTCATTATATTCCCCTGCACTGAACTTGCTCTCCACCCACATACTCTCCCCTCGCCCTTCCCCATTTCAGTCACGCTGCATAAAACATCACCCTCAACTGCATAAGCAGCATGAGGGTGCTTACAGGGAAAGGAATTGGACTTGCTTGCTCAGATTGGCCCCTGCAGAAGTCTGTGTAAGAAATGGATATGAATGCCACAGACAGTGATACGGCCACTCTCCTGTCCCATCTATCAGCACTGTTGTCCTCAGTCACATTGCACCGTTACCGGGATAGGCATTTGCAGAGTATGCTCTAACTATAAGCACGTGCAAACACACATCCATGCACCCAATTCCTCTGGCCTCAGACATCCATCATGCTAAATCCTATGGCACCCTCACAACACTCAGGTTTTGAGGTTCCCTTCATTTTTTTGTGTCTGTTTCCCACTGACTCAAGTGGATATCTCTCATGGGCCAACACCGAGGGCTTAGTGGATGAGACTCCTAAACAGCCTTGCCTGAGCATAGGGAGAAGATGTACCCAGACAGAAATATACTTCTTATAAGCATGCTTACAGCTAGTGTAAATCTATTTTCTTCAGAGAAGTAAAAATACACAGCATAGGTAAATTCTAGTAAATCTGTTCAGCCAAAATAGGAAACAAACTAAACAAATGAAATCCACAAAGAAGAAACCCCCAACAAACCAAAAAGCTCTCCAAGCAAAACAAAACAAACAAAAAGCCAAAACAATCCCAACACAAAGCCTACTTTGGCTTCATTTACAAGTCACTGTTCTGCTTGTGCAGCCAGTAGCAAAACACAGCATCTGGAACGCAGGCCCTCATATGCAGGTTGAAGCCTCCATGCATTCAAGCCCACTCATCTGCTGTTCCTCTTCCACCATATATTTGGTCAAGGACCAATTTCACAAGGTGCAAATAAGTGAGCCTACCCTGAGACAACAATCTGCCAAGTGCAGATCATTCGAGCTTAAAAAGTTTGATGGTGGCCTGCGCCATTCATGGGGTTGCTCTGTTGTCCGAGGCATTATCAAATGCCACAGAGCCCACAGCAGCACCAAGGCGAGGGCACAGGTATCTAGAAGAAGTTAAACAGGGAAAGTAGATTTCAAATAGCATTTCTTCTGTCCTAAAGCCAGAAACACAAGTGGGGGTTAAATAGAAAAGAGGTTTCTTAAAGCAGCCATTCTATGGGTGAAAATTCCCAGGGACTTTGTCTTTGCAGCTTCTGGAGAACAAAACCCTACGTAATCTTCTCTTTCCATCTGAGAAGATCAGGATAGACAAACTGTTTCTCACACCAATAATCACACCTCCACCAGAGGTAGATTCATTACCATTCATGCCTTTGAGAAACCAGGAAGAGCCACCTGTGCTCCCATAGTCAGGACTAAGATAACCAGCACCTACTGCCCCGGGGATGAAAACATCTCTGCGGGCCAGAAAGCAAGCCTTGTTCAGGTAAGAAGAGGGAAGATCAACACAGTTAATGAGGAGCACATCAGAATCAAGTAATTTCCAATGCACACAACAGACCCATGCCCTGCTACAGCTCTCTGTTCCTCAAACAGCACTTTCGCCAAACACCCTGAAAGATAGTCTGCACTTACAGAGAACATTTAAAAGAAGATAAAAGGTTACAATACCACTCCTATGCTGTAGGACTTTGAGAAGCAACAAAGTATCAGAAAAAACATCTTCTCTAGGAAAAACAAGCAGATGTAGGATCTAATGTTTGGCATTGCGCTCTGTCAGCCCTTGACAACATCCCTTTCCTTTGCAAGCTGTCTAACCAGATACAGATTTGCAGCACAATTTACTGCCTGCGGTAAAAAACACTGCTAAATATTCAAGGGAAGATAAGCCCCTACTGGCACGCTTCCCATCTTCCATTCATTTTGCCAAACACAATGCAGGTGTCCTCTCCTCCACCACATCAAGTTCAAAATTAAAAACCGTACCTCCACTGCAAGTCACAGCCTGGAGCCAACAAACCAGGAACAAACAGGAAAGCCATGGATATATGACAGGAACTGCTCATTTAACATGGCTAGAAAGGGTCCCCAAGGCCAGCAAGTAACTCAAGTTTCTGTTTTACTTCCCTTTTACTCCCTTTCCTATCACCTCTTCCTCCAAAATATGCTGGTCAAAATCTAGGTATGTGTTTGTCAGACAGAAACCTTGCCTTTCCTGCCTCCAGTCTACAGTGACAAGGACAACACTGGCTAGCCCTCACAGTCCTTGTGTACACAAGCCTCAGATCCCTGTTTCCAAAGTGGTGACCCTCGGTGTTCACCTCCAGCCACTCCGCACCAAGACACCTCAAGCTGCGCTTACAGTTCAAAGAAAACACGGGACTATTAAATCAGACTCACAGCAGGTTCTCAACCCACAGCTGAAGAGCCACAGGCTCTTCCACTTAAACCAGCTGGTGCAAAGCTTCGCAGTCTCCCAACAGAGAAATGATGCTGTCTGGGTTCAAATCTTCAAATTTTAGTACCTTGAAATGGTGTTAAAATGAATTAAAAAATCCAAAAATGGAACAAAGTACTGTCATAGCTACAAGTTGTAGAGGGGATGGTGCAAGAGAGAATACCAAATTGAAACCAAACTCTAAGACTTTGGGAACAAGGGTGTGCCTCAGAAGGACAGCACTGCGTGTGACAACACTGAACCAATCCGGCAAAAGGCAGTACATGAAAACGGTGGCTGGACTGCTACATACAAGCTAGAGATGGCCAAGTTCCAATGGCACTGTAGTGCAAACCAATCACTTGCATCAAGGAAAATGATCCTCAGCGAGAAACAGTGAGTTCTCTGACATCCAAAGTGCAAACAAAGCCACAGTGCCATGTGGACAAGAAAAGAAACAAAGGATAAAAGATATGACAGAGCTTGGGGACGACAAAGACTCCCAGACAAAAACAGATGCAGAGGTTCCTCGTCAGCCAGCTGAACCGATACAATTTTTTGGATTCATACATGCCCAATCATGTGAAGAATCAGCAGGAAAAACAGGCAAGAGTCCGTCCTGCAACACACACTGGCACTTTCAATTACAGCCCTTGGAAACTCTGGTCTTCCCCACCTGTACAAACATGCAAGAAACAGCTGCCTGTAAATCCTTTGCTGCAGCACACCAAACACCTTCCAGTCCTTGGAAACAGCACATGGTAGCAGTATCAGCAAGTCGGGGTTTGTCCTTCCAAGAAACACATTTTACCCGCACCATCAAGAGAACTGCTTTTTCAGTTGGCAGCATCCTGCATAAGGAAGTGCAACAGACATCATCACAGGAGATACTCTAAAGGAAGAACAGAGCTTGAGAATCCAGTCAGGCCTGGGAAATAGCTCCTCTGTGAGGTTTTTCCTCCCATCTGTCCCACCTCCTTAACTTGACAGCCCACAGGAGAGCAGGAGGTTTCTTTCAAACCAGGCATGTTGACAGGTCGTGAGCATTTCTCTCCAAAGAGCATTGTTATGTGCTATCTGAAGGGAACTTCTGGGGACAATATAGATAAAATGTGTACAGGCAAGGAGACTGGACAGCTGTTTCTCTAGAAGGACCGTCTCCTTCTGCACAGGGATTCTACTTTCCCCTGCACGCCTCTCCCTCTCTGCAAATACCTGCTGCAGAAATGACCTCTGTTTGAATAGGGTGGATCGTGTTTGCAAGAAGAAAGGAAATACCAAATGCAATCCAGAAAGTTTCCCTCTACTAAAGGAACTAGTAGGAACTACTACTACCTATCAGTGACAACATGTAAACTTTTGTCTCTTCCTGCCATGTGCCTTCAGGCTCCCCACTAGACTGCCTTTCACTATATTCCTTGCCTTATTCCTTGACATACACCCCCTGCATGGTGCCAGTCCTTGGCACGAGAACTGTGACAGCACAAGACTGGACGCTCGGCAGGTCTGGAAGACAGCCTGGCAGCCCTTTGGTAACATCCCCAACCACCCCCAAGAGTAAGGGATCTGCTCATAAAAAAGCTGGTGTGTGCATTCAGTACAGGCCCTTCCCTGTTCAAGAACACAGATGTGGAAGGAGTGGTGTGTCATGGGGTGGCTGCACAGGGTGGCAGAACCGACAGCACTGACCAGGCATTCCAGCGAGGGCCCAGGTTTCTACAAAAACTTGTGTAGTGGATCAAACTTCCTTCTTCTTAAAGACTTCTTCCTTCAACACAGCACAGAAAACGGGTTCCTCAGTGCTGTCTGAACCAGAGACTGTTTCAATGGCAGAGCCAGATGGAGGACTGCAACTCTGACAGCTCAGAGTCCAGGAACGCATCACCCTGCAGCGCACCTCAGATTACAGCTTCTGCACCGAGCACAAGTAGTAATAGTGTTTAGATCATCAGTGACTGCATCATTATCTGTCACAAGGGCTGAGTCCCACACTTCTTGGCACTGTAGCTAACCCAATAGTTTCTTGATTTTAACTCTGAAGGTTGCCACTTGAGAGACCTGCCCCCTGTTTCCGTAAGGCACCTGATGATGCCAGACGGCTACACACATGGAGTCACTACTGCAGTTCCTGGGACCCCCAGGAGGACTAGCACGCCACCTGGATTTTCTGGGAGAGCACATTGGGGTGCAACAAGCAAAGAAGGCTAAGCCAAGGCAGCCAAACAGCCTAAGTCCTGGGTTTGCCACCTCCGCTCCCCAAACGGCGTAAAGCACTGGGGTGTCTTCCCTCGGCCAAGGTTGGAAAGAACTGGACTGCAAGTCACAGACACCATGGAGTGGGAAGACAAGAGACTAGAAAACAATCTCTGAGAAATCTTTCCAATGGGCTTCTCCCTCCTTCAGTTCTCACCAGCTGATGTGTGATCACTACCTTTGGGTTTGGTTTTAGACTTGAAAGAGAAGCGTTTGATGAGACGGTGAGAGAAGCTACCAGTTTTCTTTCTGGTGGTGGAGTTGGCAGTGACATTGGACAAGTCATCGTGTGACTGGCTCAGGCCCGCTTCCTTCTGCTTGCTCCTTCGCCGGAAGATGAGCTTGGTCCCGCTCCGAAGAAAGCTAACTGCAAAGACAGGAAGGAGACAGAAACCATGATAGTGTCCTGCACTGGCAAGTTTCAGGGACAGTAACACACCCAGCCATTCTCGGATACACAGAGCAGTCCTCTTCTGCACTGAGAGGCAGAAGTACAGAGCAGGTCAGCTAATCCCAGGTTCCAAACACAAGGCAAAGTCTCAGTTTGTGACAGACTGCAACACCAACAAGCTGCCTCACTAAACATTTCGTCCCACGTCCCCTCTGCATAAACTTCCTTTTACACAGTGTCCCGTCCTCAGTGGAAGCGTCCAGCATTTTAATGAAAGCCAAGATTCATACGAATGGAAAATAAGTGAGATCACCTAAAACGGAAGACCCTAAGAGGAACATAAAAGAGGGAAAAGGCCTCTCAGACCAGCCTGTCTCAAGGCCACAAGGATTAACTCTGTCATCTAGTGCCTGGAACAACAGCCCGCACTTTCATGACGTGGCCAGTCTGGAGGCAAATAATGCCAATGGCTCCTTATGACTCCCACAAGCAGGAGAAGACGGAGATGTCGATTGCTTTCAACCTCAAATGGATCAGAAAGACACATCCAAAACCTGCATGCCATACAACACTAGAATGGTATTTCCTACAGAGAGGATTTGCTTTCCATTTTCCCTCTCCTCTTCCCCACCTGCCAGCTCCCAAGAATCTGGTTTGCACGTTCTTCTACCCACTGACTTTAAAAAAAGAGGCCTCCGCAGCTCAAACCATACCTGGTTATAACATGGTTCAACTCCCCAAAATTCGTTCCACTCTAATATTCTGAGTAATCAAGATTTTGATTTGCACTTCCTTACATAAATCGCTAGCAGAAAAATCCAAGGTGCACCATCCACCTAACTGACAAATGTGTGGAAAGGCCAGCACAGCAGCTAGGTTGGGCCAGCCCACTCCATCATTTAAAAGACGTGAGCTTGTGTGGACATCGTACTGTACGACAGGTCAGAGGCACCAGCTGCTTCAATACTAATAGAGAAAGAAGGAGGGCAATCAAGGCCCACACAATCCACATTGCTGGGCAGCCTCCATGCCCACACCACAGCTGACCAAATTCAGAGGATGAATCATTATTTATGGACATGCACCTGATCTGTGGACCTGGAGACCAGGGAGAGAAAAGGGGTTCTCTACAACACACAGGTTCCACAGGGTTCCCATCTAAGAGAGCATAGAAACTTAAAAGGCTACAGGAATCAGACACCTACAAATAAAGGCATTTCAAATCACTTCAGTGGAAAAAGCACAAGAGAAAGGCAGGCTCTTCCAGGCTCTATCAGAAGCTGCTCTTAGCTATGCTGAAAGATGGCTGCAGACCCCATGCTTGGGGAACCTGAATGTCACTTTGTCCTGATGTAGAGCTAATTTAAGGGCTCATGTAAGCTACCCTACCTAACAGTTCATCCTTACCTTTGTGATCTTTCAAGCTCCTCGTCTCAAGGGCTCCCGTGGAGCCAGTTTCAGACTCAACATCTTCCACGGATGGTCTTTCAGAGATGTCTGATCGCGTTGTCTCATCCAGCTCCTGACTCTCTCTTTGTTCCAGTGGCGATGCTTCCAGTTGCTGTGAGAATTCAGTAAAATCATGCATCCGGTCAGCTGTGCCCTCTGCCTCAGAGTCCCCATATGCTGTGGCCTCCAGGGATGCAGCATAACCCAGAGAAAGTGCCATTTCATCTTGAGCGATAGGTACCTGAAGGGTGGTTAGAGGGGCAGACAGACACAAAGACAGGATTGCAAAAAAATTGCATTCATCTCCCTACTTTCACCTAAACCTACTTTCACCTAAACCTACAAACAGGTGGCCCAGTTCAGATCATCAGTGTTAGATGGCACCGATGGACAATCATCACTCTTTGGCTGAAATATACTGGAACATGGTCGATTACAAAGCGTTCTGTCGCAAGTCCCTCACTCCCACAGCCAAGTTCAAGGAGGACTCATTATATTCTCCATAAGGTTCAAAACCAGTTATGGCAGCCACATCCCTTTCTGCAGCTGCCCGTTGTGACCTCCCACTGGCAGGTGCCCTGCAGATGGGCAAGGTACCTTTTAATGCTCACTGGAAAGTAGCAAAAGGCTTCTGATGAGCCAGTTATCTGTGCTGGAACCTTCCCACACTGGCCCCTACTGGACAGATTAGTTTCTTCACGCATCCCAAAAAACAACCTCCCAGACTGGAAATGTAGCTCCTAACTACCAGAGACCTTGGACACTCCTGAGATGATCAGTGTACTACGTTTTGTTGGTGTCTTCTTGGTGGTCTTGTTATTCGTCTCAGTTAGCTGCCTGATTGCTGTCTCAGCCACCGGATCCAAGCCATTGGGCATATGGCTATCCCCTGAGCAGAAGAAAAATACCGATGCTTGGAGATGCAGCCTTCAGCAGAGGCAAAAAGCTCGTTTGCTGACCGCAATGCTTGCAATAGGCAATTAACATGCACACGAATGTAGTTTCCCACCCAGAGTTTATAACGGACTTGTCCAAATAAACAAAATGAAGAAAGCTCTGTACAGCTAGCTCTTGGCTTTTTCGGGTACCTGGAAAGTTTCATTTCCCACCAGGCATACCACTAAAATACAGCCCCCTGCAACAAAGACTTCCAAAGACTCCCAATAGTCCGCTTTGGCAGCAAACTGTCAAAACAGCTGCAACGCTCTGTTCCAGACACAATCAGAGCCCCAAGTGGCGGCTGAGCAAAGCTCTTTGGGTCCAGATAGCCTGGAAAGTTCTTGTCAAGCAAGGAAACACTCATAGTCAACGACTGGATAGTCAAAGGGGAATGTCTTTTACTTGCCCACACACCACCACCAGCAGCCTTCTGGCCCTACCTTCACTCAGGCACTTGGACATTCTCTGAAGCAGAAAATGCAAGCGAGTTCAGGGAACCACACTCAGACTGCCACTTTCTAAAACAGGAACACAGTTACTTCAGTAAAAGCCTCAAATTTCCAAGCACTTACGGCTACTGCTGAGTAGGTGGGTGTGAGGACAGCTGGTCTCCAAGAGCACTGTTGTCTTCTTTTCAGTCACTTCCACTTTGGAAGGCGACCTTGATGGTGAATCTTCACAGCAAAAGAGACACCAAGACACCAGTAAGTGGAGACGAAGCTTACACAACTGTGCTATCATATAGTGCCCCCTACAGGCAAACTCAAAAAGCCTCAAGTGAGCATTCGGAGAGCCTGCACAGCAGCTCTGTAAGGCTTTGCGGCAACAAAGCAGTAAGAAGCCTACTGGGAAAAAATCAGAATTGTGGAATGGTTTGGGTTGAAAGGGACCTTAAAGACCACTTAGGTCCAGACTGCCATTAGACCAGGTTGCTCCAAGCAACCAGTTCAGCCCGGTCTTGAACACTTCCGGGGAAAAGGCAGCTACAGCTTCCCTGGGCAACCCATGCCAGTGCCTCAGAGGAAAATATCAGCACCCTCAGAGGAAAAATTTCTTCCTAATGGCTAATATAAATCTACCCTCCTTCAGCTTAAAGCCATTCCCCCTTGCCTTATCACTGAAAGCCTTTGTAAAAAATCCCTCTTCAGCCTTCCTGTAAGCCCCCTTTTAGGTATTGGAAGGCTGCTTGCTGTAATGTCTCCCCAAAGCCTTTTCTTCTCTGCCTAAACAGCTCCAACTCTCTCAGCCTTTCTTCACTGGGGAGGTGTTCCAGGTATGTGACCAACTTATTGGTCCTCCTCTGGACTCACTCCAACAGGTCCATGTCTTTCATGTGTCGGGGGACTGCAAGGCTGGACACAGTACTCAAGGCGGAGTCTCACAAGAGCAGAGCAGAGGGGGAGAATCACCTGCTGGCCATGCTTCTTTTGATACAGCCCAGGATATGGTTGCCTTTCTGGGCTGCAGTCCTGTGAAGCAGATGCACAGCAATACCTCATTCGTGTCATTTCCCAGCCCCACCTCTTGGAATATCCAGCACCACATTCACCAGGATGCCAAATTGCAAGCAGCAACAACCCCTAGAGTAAGCCAGGTCAACATGCTTTTGGCTCCCCATTCAGTGTGTTCAGCATAACTTCTTTAGCAGTGAAGAAACTAGAGAAAGCATGGCTGAACACTTAGTCTGACATCACACAGAGGTTATGTGGCAGCATATCCATTAGACCTCCCACCACCAAAAGGGTGTGTGAGAGGCTCATCCCTCCCTCACCTGCCCCCAGATAGAGAGCTACATCAATTCTCTCCCCTAGGGCTACACAAGATTTTCCAGCCAGCCACGAAGACACTAGGGGAACAGCAAGGATGCCCGTGTTCTGACCCACACACCAAAAGCATGAATCTGCGATAACCAGATGTGATGGCTACGTGTTTTTGCTACTGCCTTCATGAGCAGCCACAGGAATATCGCAGCTAAGTCTGTGCTGTCATAGGAGCCACCTTTACAGTACGCTTGCTGCTGCACAGCCTCACCCAGTTTGCAGTCTGCCTTGGGCCGGGACTGAATTGTGGTGACAGTAGTCACGATGGTGCCATCGGGCATGATGGTCCGGTCCATCTCCACCTTCTTAGTGGGGGTGATGCTGGTTCGCAGAGACGTGGCTTGCGGAGCATTCAAAGATGCAGAACACTCCTGGAACAGCAGCTATAAAGAGTAAAGCACTGCTCAGAGAGGCAGCCTTCTTCCCAGATGGAAAGGCAGGCATGTTTGGGCAACAAAAGCTAGGGCTTGGGGCACCAAGGAGCCATCACCAGTACAGTATCAATTCAACAGTGGGAGGCTCAGGGACCGAGGGTCAGGTGACATCCAGCCCTCCACGGCACAGGGGTCTGCTAGTCCTCTGTGCCAAGCTCAGGTCCAAACATGCATGTCTCCAGCTAGAGGCTCACATTATGAACGCTTCTGGAGTGTGCATGCGTGCAGAGCTTGTGGGGTCGTGAGCTCACCTCCAGCGTAATGGTAGCTTCAGCTGTCAGTGACTGTCCAGCTCCTGGGGCCAGTGAGCAGACCTGTCTCCCAGATGGCTGCTTGCCCAAAGAATCTATCAGAAGTGTGGCATACGCCAGCAGCACATCTGCAAGAAGGAAGAGTAAAAATGAAACACTGCACATGACCTCAGCACCTCAGACATCTCCAAGGTAATCTCTGCCTTTGGGAAGCAGCCCTATGGGCCAATACAGCAGAACCCCACAACTCCACTAACACCTAGTCTCCCTCAAGAGGGAGAAGGGGCAGGCAGTGCTTCTCCACTCCTCTTTAATAATTCAGGAATCAATTCCATTCTAAAGGTGACCACTGTGTGGCCTCCATCAAAAATAGATACTGCATTTGGTCCCCATCTGAGTATAAAAGAATAGTTAAGAACCTTATGCAAAGCTCTCCTAATACAGGAAGGGAAAATCCCACATGCCTCTCCCTGCTTCAGAATGCAGATGGGCAGGCCACAGAAACCTCCTGATTTAAGGTCAGATCCAGACCATTTTGGTAAGAAGAACAGAACCCAGAGGTACTTCACACAGTCACAGAAGCTCACATAAAGCCAAATATGAAAAATCCTTTGCAGAAGTCATCACATGTACTGACAGAGAACTACTGTGAGCTCAAAGCACAGGGAGTCCCTTAGGCACTTTTGCCTCCCCATCTTACAACCCATCTTATGGCTGTTCATACTCACTTCCCCCTCCACCGCTGTTCCCCAGCACCTGTAGTTTCAGTTCTTTGCTTCTAGGTCCCAACTCCCTGTTGAAACCGAAGATGGGCTGGTGTCAGGCACTCTTTTTTCAAGTGGCCATGGAGCAAACAACCTCATTCAGTATCTTCCCTCCCTCAAATCTCACACGCCTCATCACCTTCTCCAAAGTTTCAGTCGCATACACTACCGTGGAAGATACAACTAGAGCACCAAACTACACAAATGAGAACTCTGGTTTGTGTACCCTGCACAGCTGTGTAGGCTGCTTGTGGAAGTTGAGAGGGCAATCCTCTCTGGAAGGCTCATTATACTATAGCTCTACTGCACCTGCTGCACCTACAATCAGCATTTCTGCCCGCCCAGTTAAAACACAGAGTGCCCACAGAGACACGAGAAATATGTACGCAAACTGGGGCCAAATGCCACAATAAGCAGTTCAGCACAGGGGCAGCACAAACAGACATTGCCCCGCGGTGCAGACTTCACCTCTGCACCATGCACATCAGTTACTGCATGGTAATGATACACAGAGACTGTGCTGGTCCACCTACACTGTGCCAGCCAGAAGGAGAGCAGACACTTACAGCAAGAACTCGTCATTCCACTCCATCTCTCCTGCAGCACCGACACTGCCACCTGTCACTGGCCTGGTCCACTTCTGCTGCGGAGGGCTGTCTAGCTCTGCCACGCAGCGTATCTCCACAACTCCTGCAACAGAGAGACAGAGGGCACATGTGCACTCATCAACAAGAGGCAGTGGTTTGTCAGGCATGTTCCCCTCTTTTCCATTCAAACCCACTCAAAACATCCACTTGCTCCAATCTCGCCACCTGCACGCTTGCCCCTGTGGATCAGCAATGTGCTCACGCTTACCTCCCTTCCCCCGGCAGCCCAAGTTCAGCACTCGAAGATTCCGGAGCAACAGCTTAGAACCCAGAGGGGCTGCTGCTACTCCGGACGGGGACTCTCGAGTCAACTTATTGCTGGGTACCTGAGGAATGATGAGAGCGAGACCAATACCTTTATCGTCCACTTGCCAGCAGACAGCAGCAAGACACACTGTCCTCGTATCTGTTAAGTAGCTCCTCACACCAACACAGGCGAATACCCACAAAGCCATCAAGAGATGCTACAGGTTTCCAAAGCTATTGACCTCCAGTGGGCCCTCGTGTTATTTCAGACGGGAAGTTTAAGGCATACAGAAAAGGAGAGAGGCAAGCACAAGCACAAGCTGGCTACCAGATGGTCAACTGACAATGACAAACCATGGGCCATTCCATGCCTGCACAGGCTACCCTGGACAGAGCCCTGGTTCAGAGCAAGGGTGACTGACAAAAGAGAGCTGTCCCTCAGGCAGCCCAGCTCCGCAGGTATGTGACCGACAATTGGCATTCAAGAAAAAATGTGGAAGGAGTTGCCCCTGGGAGCAATTTCTAATTATCCCTATGCACCACGTCACAGTACCCAAACTCCTATGACAGAGCAGGCCAGGATTCCACTGTTGCCCAGAAGTGAAACTCAACCCTTGGATTCCTGCCTGAGCCTCAGCCCTCAGAAGTGTCTTAGGGCCTGTGTTTGAGGAACAAGAACGACACAAGGAGAGTGACTAACCGCACTGGCTCCAGTGATGCAGGCCATCAAATTCACCATCATGGCTGGCTTTGTGCTGACAATGGTATCCTCAATCAGATCCTTTATAGTGGACAGATCCGCTCTCCCTTCATCCTTCTCTCCGTAAATCAAGAGGAAATGCAGGAAAGTCATAAAAGAAAGGACACATTTACAGCTCCACCTGTGTCTCAAGCCTCTAATACGCTACACAGTCATTCTCCCAGTAAGAACCTCCCAGATACTCTTCCCATCATCCATACTTGCCATCCTCAGTGCTTAAAGCTTCTGTGTAGCAGCTGCAGGCAAACACAAGGGTTTCTAAATGAGACAAACTAAGCCTCTACTACTGTAGTTTACCTGGTGCAAATTTTTACCATATAGCTTTCATAGTTTGTCACCACTTCAGAAGATGGTGCCACCACACTTTTGGGAAAACAGCCAAATTCCTGTATCTGCTCAGGATAAAGTAACAAAGGTCTCAATAAAACAACAAATCAACCAACCTGTTTGGAACACGGAAGTGCAAGCACATTCACATTGTGTTCATTAAACCTCTAACCCAGGGATTCTCTACATTAATCTCTTAAATTTTAATTAATCCCTTCAAAAAAAACCCAACCAAACGTAACCAACAAAACCAAGCCAACACAACAACAACAACCACCACCTCACAGAAAGAGTGGCAACTCAGCTTGTCTTGCAGCTCTACATTTGACAAGAGGAGGAGGAACCTACATAGATAGAAAGCCTTCAGTAGATACTGGTACCACTTCAGCCCTCTTAAGGATGCTGTTTTGACACAGCTGAGCTAGTATTGATTCCAGGATGAAAGAATCCCCTCCACTGGCCTAAAAGGCCATGGCAGTGAGCTGCCAACCCTTCTCCACAGCAGCCTGTCTTATAGCTGTTTCTGCTCCTTCCTCCATTCACAGTCAGCCTCCTACTGTTAGCCACTCACCTCAGGAAGCTCAAGTCGTGGAAGAACCAAAAGGTCCAAGTCTGGTCTGTCTTTGAATGTCCATGACACCAGGAGACCCTCATTCTGTATCTCCTCCAAGTGGATCTCCACCTGGCACAGAACAAATATCCATAGTTGGAAACAGTTTCTGTTCACATTAGGTGATTTTTGCCCCAGTCCAAATTCAGCAACTGAAAGGCCCTTACACCAGTGCGACAGTAAAAAACCAGAATATAAGAACACAAGCGCTCCCAGGCCTACAGGATGAAACAGCTGCAGAAGCCTCAATGCTCTATAGCGATATGGCTTCCTCATTGCTATTGGATGCCAAGGCACCACCAGTGGGAAAAATGATCCGTTATTTCTTTTTCTGAAGAAAGAGCCTACTATACAATCCAAAAATGTCCAACAGGGCACCAACACATAGGATATTTACTGGACTACATCAATTAGCCATTGCCAAATGTAAGCACAACCACTAATAAGTTAGCACTGCATCTCTAGGAGATGATCCTATGGTCGAAAACACATCCGGGTCTGCAGCAACAAACCATCCTGGAGTTTAGCTGAAGTTAGTTAAAAAGCTGGCACACCAATGTACCGATAAAAACATCATTAATGTGACAGAGAAAGGCAGAACCACACAGGAACTGAACTGACCTGAGAGCTCTAGCAAAAACTGGATAATGAAATTCAACACAGTTCTTCTCAATTGCCAGGTTGACATTTACTGACAACACAGAAGGTCATTGGACAAAAGCAACAGATATGAGACTCAGTGGCCACATAAACAACCAACAATAGGTGTAAAGAATAGACAGGGCACAACTGGGGACACAGTACTTGAAGTCTTCCAAAACACAGGCAGGCATGTGGTAACCTAACCAGCATTACATAAAGCAGCAGCAAGATCTCGATTAGAATACCACATGCAACTCCTTACAGGAACAAACAACCCAAAACTTCACCAGGTGCCGACAAGGAGACCTAGAAAATGCAAGTGAGGAGGGGAGCAATTGCATGAGATGTGAAAAAGGGAACCTTTCAAAAATGAAAAGCAACTGCAGCTGCTGCCCATAACTAGATTCGCAGCAGGCACACTACATGCTAAAGAGAGAGCTCTCTGGAGAAGATGACCGCAGAACAGAGGTACAAAATTTAACTGGAATGACCTGATAAAAGTAGACTGAAAATTGTAATAAAGCTTCTGAGAGCAAAAGGGTTTCAGAACAAACTTTAAACTGCCTGCAATAGCATGGGATTTGCTTCTGCTACCGCTGAGTTACATCTAATTTTGCCATGTCTATTTTTTCTTTATTTTTTTTTTTCTGACGCACATATGAGCACACTGCCTCCAAGCAAGATACCATCTCCAGCATCATGTCCTTCATCATCATGGAAACAAAACCACATTCCAGAGAATCAAATCCAGCCAGAAAGTAACTGTGGAGTTACCACCCATTGTGATTTCAGAGCTTCTTTGCTGGAAGAAGCGTCTCCGATATTCAGCACACAGAAAAAGCCTTATTGTGCTCTTGTGAATGTAATGAGGGCAACTGACAAGCAAACTACTCCTCACCATAGATTTCTTTTTCTCATCCACCACCAGGACACCATACTTTTACATATCCACAGGACATACCTTTCCCCTTCCATTATGCCACAAGGGAAATTGAATTCTCATTTCTTAAATATCCACTTAAAAGCACAGCATAGTATGTTGCTATGTCTCAAAACTCCCAGGAATTTCTTACATCTATGTTTCATAGCCAAGATCTGCAGATGAAGACTCAGAAAACAAGACTTAGCAAGCAGACGGGATATATTTGCCACCTCACCAAATGTTAAGTGACCGCTCACTGCTTCTTCCAGCCTAACGAGGCCTTTATTTGCACGGAATCAGGTCCTCCTTCCTTGATCAGCATGGGACTAGATAGAGGAGTAAGGTCAATGTCTAACTTCTTATAACCCTTACCTGAGCCTGCAGCACAGTCAAAGTGACATGATACGTGTCCACAGAAACAGCAGCTGGGGACTGCTGAGTAACAGAGACAGGGAATTTCACTGCTTCAGCGGACAGATGGCAGCACAGCACCTAAAAAGGAAAGGAAAAGATGAGTTTATATCCTGGCAAGAGGCAAGCATGTTACTCTCACCAAGTTACACGCTGCAAACCTGCCACTTCAGACCCTGTGCTGTGACAAGAGCTCTCTTCTGCTCTCCACAGTAGGACCCTGATGTTTCGGTCCAGTATTCATACACCCTGGCTCCACCAACACATCCTCCCTCACAGAGCTCACCGATGAGCAGCTCCAGAGCCTCCAAACTCCTCACCCAAAACCTCCCTGGTTCCACCATCTCGATCACAAAGGTCTCAGCAGTCTCTGTAGAATGCACCATCAATGGAGTAACACCACACCGTACAAATCAGAACAGCAAAGCCTTACCATGCTGTGGTCTGACTGTCCCTTGCATGTCACACAACTTATATTTGCGGCTTGTGGTAACTGAGGACCCTCTTCAAATGTGATCTGCACTGAACTCTGCAAAGAGAGAACTCTATTAGTTGCCAGTAGTCAGTGCCACGCAGATAGTTTCAAAGAGGATGAATGATGTAGGGTTTCAGAGACACTGGTCAGTTTTCACAAACCCGGTCAGCACACAGAACTATCACACACTGTAATTCTACCCACCTCGGCTTGTCCATATAGAAAAAGGAAACACGGTGTCCCGTTAAAGCTTGCATTCACAAACAGATATAAACATCTCCAGGAAAGTCCAGATCTCATCCAGAATCTCACATAAGACAAAGTCCTCTAGGATAACTGCCAGACCCCGCTTCAGAGAACAGCTTTTAGGGTTTAGAAAGCATGACTGCTTTCTGATCAGACATGCTCCAGACAAGGAGCAGCTGCAGCAGAAACTGAAGTGTGGCCCTCCAGGGGCCTCCATGCCAATTCAGCCACTGGCTAATCTTCCTGTTACAGGAGCCCTAAATTCTGGAACTTATACATTCAAGTAGTTTTGTGAGAATCTCAGTAATTCAACATGACAGAAAAGCACGGCATATCAGATATGGGAAACTGGCAACACTTTGACAGGATGACTATTGCATTGTCATAAGAGGGGTATGGAACCAGAGTGTGAGTTTCTACAGGGGAAGCGAGGAAGCACTAATCCCAGTGAGGCAGGCACTTCACATTGAATCCAGCCTAGAATTTGTCACTTTGTCAAAAAGGGAGATACTTTTCCTATCTTGCTGGAAAACCCAAATACAACTTTGCATCACGTTCTTCAAGACTTTAACTGCTTTTTCTTCAAATATGTTAGCTTCATGCTAACCTTTTTTAGCTCTTGATTTTCCTATACAACTTAACAGAAAAGCAACCCCTTCCCACTCACACGACAGAAAAAGAAAAAAAAAAAAAAAAAAAGGAGATTGCAATAGACTTTGGACCAGGTTTCTGTGGGCCTTAAGCCCTTGCCTTGCAGGCTACACAAGCTGTAACGCAATTATTTCCATATGGAATCATCAAGGCAAACTCTCCTTCGTGAACTTCAAAACTACAGATATACCGGGAGATTAAAGAAAATAAACACCAGAAAATTTCGAAGAGATTGCTGTGGAAACATCAGTGACTACACTGTTGCCCCAATCCGTGTAAAACGACGAGTGGTAACCCACTCTGCCCTTTCCGCGCTCGCCCATTGCAGCACACTCTCGCGCAGGCCGAACTGAGCCGTCCGCACGGCTCCCGGTGTCAAATGGCTCCTTCGGCCGGAGCGCCCTGCGGGGAAGGGCTGTACCGGCACCCGCGAACGAAGAGCAGGCGGGTGGGCCCGCCTCACCTCGCTGCCGCTCCCCGCGCTCCCCAGCTCGTGCCCTGCCGTACCCCGTGCCGGCGCGCCTGGCTGTTGAGAGCTCGCACCCAAGCTCGCTGCCACTGCTCCCGTAGGGACCTGAGGGCGAGAAGCGCCGCTAGCAGCGCCCGGGCCCCGACCTCCTCCGCCGCCGCTCCGCGCCGCCGTAGCGCTCGCAGGGCCGTGGACCGCCAGTACTGCAGCAGCCAGGCCGCCACGGTGAGCAGCGAGACGGCGAAGAGCAGCACCAGCGCGGCCCATCCCAGGTCCGGCCCCATGGCACGGCGCGCGGGGCTCACGGCGGCGCGGCGGGCATAGCGGGCGGGCTGCGGCGCTGTCCCGCTCGCGGCATCGGGTACACGTGGCCTCGCTGCAGCCCCCCGGCACCGCACGCTCACCCGCCGCCGCCTCTTTCCTTCCGGTGCGGCGAAACGTGCGCGCCCCCCGCGGCCCGGCGGAGCCACCCGAGCCGCGGCGCACCCACCGCCCGCTGCTCCGCCCCATGCCTGCGGGCAGGCTGTGGCACTCGATCTGAACGGCCGGGAACCCTCACGGCTGCTGCTGCGAGCCATCTCTTCTGAGGGACTGAAATAGGAGCACAACCGCGATCTGAAAGCCCAGCCCCGCACCGGCTTTCCGAGTAACAACCCTTTTCTCCTCACGTCACGCTCCTTTCTGCTGGGAGTCACTACCCCGTTCCCACCAGGCACGTAGGAACCAGCAAGGCGGAACCTTTCCGTTCGTCTGCTCCCGATTGTGCCACTCTCGCCGTGGAGGGCAAGTAACACGAGTTTTGATCACCTCCCGACAGTCACAAGCCAAAGCAGCAGCGGCCTCTGGCCAGACGTGCTCCCCTGTACGTCTGTGCTGTGCTTTCCTTCCCGGCAGTACCATCTGCCTGCCTCAAAGTTTATTTAAAGTTTACAAAATCACTTTTGCATATGTTCAACAGACAGCAGAGGAGAGGTGGCCTCTCAACACAGCAGCAGCTCCCTAGGTGGCCATAAAGACATTAAAAAAAAAAAAAAAAAAAAGAAAAAAAAAAGAAAAAAAAAGCCATTAGACACCATTTTAGGCTGCCATACAGGTGCAGGGCACGTAAAGTTCTTCCTGCTACCGGACTTTCTGCTGTGTCTCCCCTCTGCTCATCGACTCATACCTGGACGAACAAAATAGTGAATGGACATTGAGCCTATCCTGCCTTCCCTTCCCCACCCCCTAAAAATGCCCCGAGGGCCCAAGAGCAGTTACAGATTCCCTGAAAACCAATAATCTCCATTAAGGAATTTTACTGAATTTTCCCGACATCTGAGGAAACACGTGGGGAAACGAACCCGACGGCCGCTCACTTGGCTTTCGCGCAGTCCGCACCCCGGTAACACGGCTCGCCGCCCCGCCGGCCGGCAGTGACTGCGCTAGACGGGACTCGCCCGCAGCCGTCCGCAAGCGCCACTCCCCGGACCCGGGCAAAAGGCGGTTCCAGCTGGGAGGCGGGCGGAGCCGTCGGTCATTCAGCGCTGCCGTGGTACCGGCCGCCCGCCCTCCACTGGGACTCACCGCTCCCCGCATGGGAGGAAGTGACGTACGAGGGAAACAGGTGGGAAGGGGGGGGGCAAGGTGGCCATGACGGTTGCGGGCGTTGCGGGGCGGAGCCCGTGGCGGGGCCGTCCCCGGGCGAGTGCCGCTCCCGGCGCAGTTTCGGAGAAGCCCCGCGGAGGAGGAGCACCCCAGACCTTAGCACCGGGGACAGGCGCCTCCACACGCCCTCAGCGCGGCTGAAACCGCTACCGATCCCGGCCGTCGTGAGAGCAGAGCTCCGCGCCGACTGGATGCTCATGCCAGGACCAAAGATGGCGCCCCCACCCCCGATAGGCCGCGAGAGCCCCGCGCATCCGGCGCCGCCCGCGTAGCGCCCGGCCGGGAAAGCGGTGAGCAGCGCCCCCGCTCGGACTCGCTCCGCGCCCTTGGCAGGGGCAGCGCCCGCCGTGGCCATGGCGGCCTGGCCCGCCGTGCCCCTTCTCATCAACCTCGGCGGGTCGCTGCTGGGTTTCGCGGCCACGCTGACGCTGATCCCGGCCTTCACGAACCACTTCCTCGCTGCGCGGCTCTTCGGGGAGGACCTCAACAAGACCTCAAGGCGGCCCGTGTGAGTAGCGCTGCCCCCCGAAGCTGCCCCGCGGGGCCGGCCCGGGCACAGCTGACTCCCTCCGCTCTACCTTACAGTCCCGAAGCACAGGGCGTGATCAGCGGTGCTGTGTTCCTGATCATCCTCTTCTGCTTCATCCCCGTGCCCTTCTTGAGATGTTTTGTGGAGGAACAGTGCGCGGCCTTTCCTCACGACGAGGTGAGGCTCGTCTAGTGCTGCAAACGTGGCGGGCAGGGAGTGGCCACGGGTGACCGGGGTCCTGTTCTCTGTCCTGCAGTTCGTGGAGCTCATCGGTTCGCTCCTTGCCATCTGCTGCATGATTTTCCTGGGCTTTGCAGATGATGTTCTGAACCTGCGCTGGCGCCACAAGTTGCTTCTTCCTACCATGGCTTCCCTCCCACTGCTCATGGTTTACTTCACCAACTTTGGGAACACGACCATTGTGGTGCCTAAGCCCTTCCGGGTGCTGCTGGGCATGCACTTGGACCTGGGTAAGTTATGAATCACCAGAAGCTGTCATCCACGTGGCAGGCAGTCAGTGGAAGGGATCACATGAAGCACTTTGTGCTGCAGAGGGAGTAGACTAAGGATTTAAGTAACCAGTAAGAGAGTGGCACTCCACCCACTAAACATTAGACTGGAAAGAACATCCAGAAACCCAGGACACATTGAGCTGAGCATAGACAGGCACCAATCATTTTCCCATGACCCTGGCAATATGGGTGAGTACTGGGGTACACCAGCACGTATCTGGTAACACCAGGATATTAGAAAGACAGAAACAGCACTACAGCTGTTCGCCATGTCACAGCAGTTTGCCACAGTCACAATGCTGTACATACACGTACACATGACAGCCAACTCATAAGAGAGGAAACAGTCTTATCTGTAAGCTACCACTATCAAAACTCACTGAGATTGTTAGGTAATAGATTGTTGTATAAAGCAGGAAGTGAGAGCTTCAGTGAGTTGGTCTAGGGCCTGCTTTGCCTCCAAATACTAAAGCATTTGGCTTGCTCTGTTCTGCAGGTATCCTCTACTATGTGTACATGGGTATGCTAGCAGTGTTCTGCACTAATGCCATCAACATTCTCGCCGGAATTAACGGAATTGAAGCAGGACAGTCGCTGGTGATAGCTGCTTCCATTATCATATTCAATATTGTAGAGTTAAATGGTAAGGAAAATAACAAACATTTGTGTGCACAAAAAGCAAAGGGAATTCCAGATTTCAATAGCTGGTATTACTAAAAGTGAACCAGTCTTGTCTTATCACAAACACATGTTTTTCTTTTTTCTATAGGGGATTATCGAGATGATCACATTTTTTCTCTCTACTTCATGATTCCCTTTTTTTTTACCACGCTGGGCCTATTTTACCACAACTGGTAAGAGGATAGACCTTCAGAATTTGTTTGGAAGCATCCTTTCCCTCTAGCGTCTCCCTTTTTGAACAAACAAAACCACTTAACAACATGCAGGTGGAATGCTGTAATGTAGAAAGGCTTCTTGCCAGAACCAAGAACACAAAGCATCGATGGAGCAGTAGCTTTTCTATTGTATCACAACAATTGTGGTCACACCAGCTCACCTAAACACAGAGAAAGAATCCACTCCCTCCTGTGCCTCACTGGCTGTCTTCTCATACCATAATCTCTGCAAGTCAGGTAGTGGGTCCCAGTCCAGTTATTAGAATAAATACCTACAATCGTTTTTACTATGCAGATCATCCCATTGGCCCCTAACCTGTGATGTGGGCATACATTCAGTGGTTATAAATAGTCATTTTCGTGGCAATAGCAATCATGTCAGACCTTTGCTTTTCTGCTCCGTGGATTGCAGGTACCCATCTCGAGTGTTTGTTGGGGACACCTTCTGCTACTTTGCTGGCATGACCTTTGCAGTGGTGGGGATCTTGGGACACTTCAGCAAAACAATGCTGCTTTTTTTCATCCCGCAAGTACTTAACTTCCTCTATTCATTGCCTCAACTCTTCCACGTCATTCCTTGTCCCCGTCACCGGCTACCAAGGTAATGTACCAAGTGACCTATAGTGGTACTACAGGTTGTGTCTTTTACCTCCAACACCAGCTGAGAGAGGTGGTGAGATGTGCTGTGTTTAGAAGCCATCAAAATGTATTTTCTCTTCAAAAGACAGAAGCTCACTCTGCCAGCTACAGTCAGATCATACAGTAAAGGTTTCTCAAAGAAGTGGACTTTTTGACTAGCCCACCCCTCAGTTACAGAATGATTTTTAACAAGGTTAGAACATGATTTAACCTACAAATTCGAGAGAAATTGGCACAGGCTGCTTTTAATGCTGCACCAGTGGGATCTGCTAAGATTTCATAGTAGCAAGCATTCTGTAGCACTATGCCACATCAGCAATTCTCTCTTGCAGATGTTAGATTCTTCCATTTTAATTCTTTAAATTACGCAGCATATATTGGGGGTGCAATGGGAAGGAGTCGTCTTTGCCCCACTTGAGGGAAGATACCAGCAGCTGCTGTTAAGTGCATCAGGTTATTCCTGTTTCTTCCGCCACTGAGTTTCTTTCTCAGCTGTGGATCTAAGTCTGCTTACAAAGTGATCTCTCTATCTCCTTGTTGTATCTGGACTAAATTTTAAATGTTTCTTTTAGGCTTAATCCTAGTACAGGGAAGTTGGAGATGAGCTACTCCAAATTCAAAACTAAGAGCCTCTCTGTCCTGGGAACAAACATTCTGAAGGTAATATGTGAAAAACATTGAAAATTCAGATGCATTTTGAGGCAGTCACCAAGTACAAGAGAAACAGGATGGGAAAAAATGCAGAACTTCTGGGTTCAGTAGTTACTGCCTGGCTCAAATCTGGAAGAAAGTCTGTTACCATCCCTCACAGTCACTCAATTGTGTTAATAATCAGTCTTTCAGAATAACCACACAGAGAAGTGCCCCAGGACCATCATAAATCTGTCCCATCTTTTCAGTAAGAGCACAAGCAGGATTTCAGGGATGGTACACCAAAAGGGCTCTTGAGCAAGATTAGCCAGTGAACACCAAACATAGCTGGTGAAATAGCGTGCGGTATTTCTTTCCTCAGGTAGTCAAGATCTTGCACGTAGTAGATGTGAGGAGTGGAACAGATGAAGATGGCGAATACACCGAATGCAATAATATGACACTTATTAATTTTGTCATAAAGCTGATCGGACCCACCCATGAGCGAAATCTCACTCTCCTGTTGCTACTCATTCAGGTCAGACAAACGGGTTCCTCCAGTAGAAAGATTTACTCTGCAACAGAAACAGATCCAAGTCAGTCTCAAGAGTTTTAAGGGAAAAAGGGGAAAGTAAAATATCATGCTCTTCACACAAGGTGCAGCTGATATGTGGAGCCTGGGGAGAATAAGAGGCTTACACACCTCAAGGAGGAAAGAAATTCACACCTCCCTGTGCATTGAGAGCTTACTAAAAGAAGTTGGAAGGTTAGCTTAAGAAAATTCCCAAGGCAGGAGCCACTGGTTGCAAGAAAAACATGAAGATAGCAGATTACCTAGTCACTTTGACTCAAAACAGCCTTTTGGTATGTTCCTGTTTTTAAGTAATACCAAATAACAGTTTCAGAGCTATCACCAGCAAGTGGACTTGTAGGCATGGCATGTGGCTCAGCGGTCCCTCAGTCTGAGGGGCATGCAGGAGCATTCTGAAGCCTCTTGGAACACTAGGATATGCTTCACAAGGACTGTCACTATCTCCATTCAGCATGTGAATTCTCAAGCATAGTGTAGTAAAAACACCCCTTTTGGAAAGGCCTGCATTGGTTAACTGCCCACAATAAAATCGTTCTTTTCATGTTCAGATTTAAGATGAGGGATCCTAACTAGGAAAGAGACACTTAGCCAGATTCCAGTTTGGGAGGAAGGACTTTCAACGAAAGCCTCTTGAACAGGGTTCAGGCAGATGACATTGGGGATGGGAGAAGACAGGAAGTACATAGCACCTACCTTGATCCCAGTCACAGCAGAGAAGTTCTGACAGCACCTTATTGTAAGGATGCTGAATTTCAGCTTTGACATCAGCCTTTTTGTTGCTGTTTTATGAAATGAGGCATGCTGGCAAGCTTAGCAGATCCATTTGGAAAGGAGAAATCTGATAGCCTGTAAACCATTTGACAGTATAATGTTTCTGTTATGTGTCTGATTTTTACCTAGGTCCTTGGCAGCATGATTGCATTTTCGATCCGGTACCAACTAGTGCGCTTGTTTTATGATGTCTGACTGGACTGTCAGGAGCAAGGGAAAGAGTTCTACCTGCCAGGCCATTTTCTACAGTTGCTTGACCAAAGGATTCAACTGATCTTACTCCCACCCTCTGAGAATCTCAGAATACCTGTCAAAACGCAAGCAACTGCTTTGCGTGGGCTAGTTTTGAACTGGGATGTTTTTGTGCACCAAAGGCTTTTGTCCAGTTCTGTGATAGAAAAGATTCACTGCTACTTGGACATCATTGTTACTAGGAATACCTTTTAGAGGGGAAGTAAATGATAGCACTTAGGAAAAGTGGGAAAGATGGGATCTCTGTGCATCGAACAAAGACATAACTGTTCACCAAGAGAGAAAATAGTAACTTTCATTTCTGTGAGCAGAATAAGTAAGCCCGACTCCGCTCCTGGCTTCTCCAATCCTGTTTTTGGTCCATGGACATAGAACAACAAGTTATAACCCATACTCAAAACTCAGAGCGCTCCAAGAATAAAATAATTCATGGTACCCTTTCCCCTGCAGTGCTTTGCCTCAACAATATTGACATGCAGTGAAACTAGGTTCTATGATCCATCTCTAGCTTTCTACCCTGTTAGGCAGCTGATCATTTCTACAGTAGACTCCCTCCTTTTTTGTGGCTACTGACAATGTTCCCTCTGATGAGCTTCTAATTCAGAATACCTTTATCCTCTGCCTTCCTCCCTTGAAGAGGACACGTCTGGAACAGGCTAGCAGAGTAAGGATCACCATGTCCTTGTCTTAACAGGGTATCAATAAGACCCTTAGATTAATGTGGAACTAAGGCCCTGCTGACTGCCAATCCCTCTTCCTCAAATATAAATAAATATTTATATAGCAGTATTTAGCACCATAGTTCAACACAGAACTGCTACGTACCCAACAGAAAAACATAAAACAGCCTGGAGTACCAGATTATAAACTTTGCAAGGGTAATGGTGAAAGTGAAATAATGCAACAGCAGAAACAGGGATAGTGAGGTGGGTGAGAGTAGAAATTGCCATGTCCAGTACCCTAATAGATGCAAGGGCACCACACCTCCACACACCCAAGTTCAGCTAGTAACAAGGCTTGGAATGTATTACAGGAAGGCAAAAATGTGTCCAGCAGCACCGATCAACACAAAAAACACACAGTGCTCAAGTATAATAGTACAAGTGGCCGAATCCTCTTCCTCCTTTCCAGCTGAGCAGCTTGTCACAGCCTACTAGTACAGTATATTCATTAACACATACACACAAACATCATGAAACCATTCAGTACCTGGCCTTGAACACTCAGTCTGTCCAGCTGCTGGATTTCCTGCCGTCAGGGCATAGGAACAGAGAAATTAGTCTCTCTGCTACCTGATCTAGGAATGTGGCCTTCCAACAGGTACCTCTTAGGCATCCACCCCATTTTCCTCATTTAACTGGCTTAGCCCTACTTCCAGTAAGCATCCTGCTGACCCAGGTCACTCCCATATCTGTTCCTGGGCCCCAAAGTCTATTATCCTACTTGCTCTCTAGTCTGGCTGGTTGGTTAAGGATCACACACACTTGCATTCCACCTAGCCCTAGGCCCCTCCCTGCATGTGCTGAGGTCTTCCCATTTGCTGGAACCACTGGGTGCTCTGTGTCCTAATACCAGTTGCTGGCACTTAGACCTCCATGTGTACACAGGCACAGAGGGTAGAGTCTGCTCACTCCGGGGAAAAAAATACACAAGTAGGACAGCACAGACTGCAGGGGTAATTCTTACTGATCAGCAACATCTTAAAACATGACCACTTTCTTCACTTTTTTTTTCCTTCAATGTTCCCATGTTTTTGTCCTCCTAGTCCACTTCGACTCCTCCCTCTCTTTTGGTGTTTCTCTTCATAGATCCATATTATAAACCCATAATATAGCTCACATGTTCCCACAATTCGCTAAAAAGGATCTCATGGTAGGTGTTTTCACATCCCTACATGTTCTTCCCCCCGCCATGTGCCACCCTAAGGCAAATGCCCCTACAGATAGGGATACCTTTCAGTCTGTAGGCATCCCGGGAGCCCCTCTACCTCACTCTGGATGGAAACCAGGCCCAGACAAAGGACCAGCCAGGCGCAGGGACTGACTCCACCCCTCAGAAAGCACCGTGCGCCTGGAGGGGCGGCACGAAGCGATCTGCGGCATCGGCATCTCCTTCCGAGTGGGCTGGCCGGCATCGCGCATGCTCGCTAAGGGCCAGCGACGGCGCGACAGCGCCCTACCGACAGCCTCGGCGTGGTTTAAATCTGGCGCCTCGCTTGCTGATTAGCCGGACCCCGTGGCCAGCACCCTCAGAGCAAGCGCGTCGGTATCACACAAGCGACCAGTCAGCAAAAAGCTTCTTCCGGCAGACGCACCAATAGCTAGGGGCGGTGGCATTGTCCAATGAGCAGGACCCTACTTGGCGGGAGGTTATAAAAATCCCGGCCGCGGCATCTCCAGTCGCAGCGGTTCAGCGGCGGAGCCAGACGCCATGTCCGGCCGTGGCAAGAGCGGCGGTAAGGCCCGTGCTAAAGCCAAGTCTCGCTCGTCCCGGGCTGGGCTGCAGTTCCCGGTGGGACGCGTTCACCGGCTGCTGCGGCGCGGGCACTACGCGGAGCGGGTGGGGGCTGGTGCGCCAGTGTATCTGGCGGCCGTGCTCGAGTACCTGACCGCTGAGATCCTGGAGCTCGCGGGCAACGCGGCACGCGACAACAAGAAGACGCGCATCATCCCCCGCCACCTGCAACTAGCGGTGCGCAACGACGAGGAGCTCAACAAGCTGTTGGGCGGCGTCACCATCGCGCAGGGAGGCGTCCTGCCCAACATCCAGGCCGTGCTGCTGCCCAAGAAGGCCAGCAAGAGGGGCAGCGGGCAGCAGTCGCAGGAGTACTAGGCCGGCCGGCCCTCCCGGCACCACTCAAAGGCCCTTTTCAGGGCCACCCCATTGCTCACCGGAAGAGCTGCGATCCGCGGTGGAGGGAAGGGGAAGAGCGGCGTAGCCGGCCGTGGCTGCCGGGGCTCGGGCAGGAACCGGCCCGGGGCCAGTCATACACTGAGTGCGAGAGCTGCTCCGTAACGACCCGTTAATTTAACTCGTACCTCTGGTACATTCAGTGGGCGTTGCCCAGAAAATAAAACTTCTTTATTTACAGAACAGGACCCCAATACAGTGCCGTTTCAGTGTTTCTACAAGGCACTGTAACAATCAAATCCTGCTGAGAGGATGCTGATCTAGTAGCAAGTGCAGGAAGCCACAGTAACTGAAATTTGGGCTTCTGCTTCAGCACCCTCTTCACTGGCTATTCTAGCTAACTGCTCTCATGACCTTTATGGACAAACATACAAGGGAAACCAAAATGGCTGGCTGCTCCCTCATTTAATACCAGCCAATCAGCAAATCTGCATCTGATAACAGCAAATTTTATTTACCTTCACTAAGACCAACGGTGAATGTAGCATCTCTGCTAGTTTACTGTAAGGAACATACTATCAGGAACCTAATGGGAGCCTTCAGTGATCCAGTGAGTTAAAGGGCCTAAATAACTCCTGAAAGCACTCAGCACAGTACAGCATTTTAGTACCAGCATAGCTGAGTCTCCAATTACAACCTAATGAGCACTTCGCTCCTGAATGGAATTGAACACTTACAGCCTTTCATTTTATTTTTAATTTTTTCTTTTATCTTCCTAGCTACAAAAATTGTTGACAATACTTCAAAGAGACACTTAACAACTTAGAGAAATGCAGAGAGGGATGAAAACTCTGAGGAGCAGAAACTATTCAAGTTAGTTAACTTCATATTTTAGGCTTTTTGCACCCAAACACCAGGTAAGACTGGTGTGAATGTTGAAATAAAACCATCCAGAGGATCATGATGTAGCTTGCAAAGACTTGTAGCTAGAGTTGTAGCACTGCTGCTGGCCACACCCCAGGTTCAGCGGGCATCATTGAGCTGCCTTGCCACACTAAGGATATGCTTTGCTCCCTTGCTCAGAAGTAAACTAGCTAGTTCAACACCCAGGTTCTCTGCAGCTTCCTGGGCCTGACCAGGAACATTCTTGGCTGTGATGCCAACATGCTGCACGTCATCATTTGGTCCATCTTCATTCTGCAAATAGAAACACCTCAAAGTAAGGCAGCAGGAAAACAGTGGGCAAGGAATTAAGACACCCATGAAACAGGGTAAAATCTAGTCTGAGGAGCCTCAAGAACAGTGTGCTGTTACAGGTTACAAGAAACCAGACCAAATATAATCTATTTCTAAGGGCCTGGTTTTTGCCATTTAGCTTCAGTTTTGAATTTTTAAGACACCATGGTTCACGTACCTGATGGGGATAACTAACACCAGTCTGCATCGTCTCCTTCAAGCTATCAGATCCATCCAAGCTGTAGACTGCTCCTGTCAAATACAACTTGGAAAAATATATAGAATGGATTAATATCACATTAACAAACAAGCAGCCAAGTACCCCCTCTTAAAAAAACCCACCCAAATATACAAAGCTAAGTCTGAAGGGAAATGCTTTTTTCATGCAGTGGGATCAGCATAAATAGGGGTACAGTGTAAGTGTAAGAAAAGTAATCCCTGTTAGGGAAGACGTGAGTTCTCAAGGAAAGGCTGAAGTTTTTTCTAGTTTCCCACCCCCTTAATCACAATCTCCACTGTCTAAAAACAGGTTTGGTAGGGTCAGAAGCAATACTTTCGGATCTCAGAATACCATGAAATAAGCAGCAGGGGTGGAGGGGGGAATCTGGCACATATTATAAGGGAATTTTCTGAAAGACAGCTTCAGTAGCCAGACCCATTCTTGTACTTCTGCTTTGCACACAAACAAAAGGGTCAAGTTGGGAGACTATCTGCCCTAACTGGCTATAAAGATACCTGCTGGAATTAGCTTCAGGAAAAGATACGGAAACGTGCACACACTTGTAACATGTTTTCAGAAATAATCCATGAAAAACACCAAGTACTCCTCACCTGGTCATCCTTCAGAAGGGTGTTGACAGCAACAGGGACGCTACATCCACCCTCCTGAAACACAAAGCAGCTGACACTGAGTCTCCTAGCCAACACGTTCAAAGCAGAGGCCTATGAAAAGTTTAGGCTACACATAACCCTGCCCATCACTCTTCTGGCCCTTTTCAATTCAGAAGTACTCTCCTTTGCAGTTTTACAGAAGTGTAACAGATTTCTCATACTACAGCATCAAATTAACTAGCAGATCAGCATTTACTGCTGCAGGCAGAGCAAGGGTGCCAGACCTACCAAGCGCTTCATAAAGGCTCTCTCAGCAATGCAGCACAACACAGTGTCTGCATCATGCAGGGCAGATACCATATTCAGTATCTCTTGGTCTTTGGCACGAACTTCCACTGCTAAGGCACCCTAGAAGAAGAAACACATCAAAATATAATAATTCTTCAACTTCATTCATCTGCATGTGTACTCAGCATTGATCATGAAACAGAACTCAGCGGCTCAGACCCTTTTCACTAAGGGAGCAATGTTCACAGAAATGAATTACAATACACTCCACTGGCTGCAGGGGCATCCTACAGTAGCTGCTATAAACAGAAGATCTGGACTTAGCCAAGTGTTAAAGATCATGCTGCCACTCAAGCCATTCTAGAACTTTGCACAGTACTTGACAAATGCATTATCAAAATCACTTTTTCAGACTGAATGTGCAGATTTGTCACTTGCAATCACTAACAGATCACGAGCTCTGGTTTAGCAAGTTGATACTAGCAGGGCAATCCTGAGTAAGCTCAGCCACGCAGCCAGCACGGACTGGAACAGTCTGCACACCTAAAAACAGGAGCACTAAGAATGTGCTCCAAGACAGGTGTTTCAGCTCCACCTTGCAGGAATCAGGACACCATGCACAAAGGAGGGAGCATCACAGAGCAAAGACACTGCAGTAGCTTTGCACAGTTATCCTGGTGCAGCATAATACCGCCCCTGCCACAACCTGCCCCATATCTGCTGTGTTGCCCCACTGTAGCTGTGCATGGATCACCTTTCCCATTTACTCTTTTCCTATTACTGATATGAATCAGTCCTTAACACACTGGGTAGGAGAGCAGACTCCCATTCTTCTAAAAAGCTGTGCCTAAAACAGTGTAACAGCCAACAAAAGAGATCAAAGTACTTTTCTGGTGACCAAGACATGAGAAGTCTTCAGCACAGTTAATTACTCAGATATATCATACTGCTGCTGGCTTTCAGTGCCCTTTAAGCATGGCTTAAGGAACAAAAGTTGTGAAGTACCTGTCCAACAGCATACAGACAATCTTCAGGGCCTAGGAGCTAGAAGAAAGTAAAATCAAGAGTTAACTCAAGTTGCACTGTTCACAATAAAGGAAACAAGAGCCAGATTCCTGTCTCTACTACCAAATGATTTCATGTCAGATCAAAGAGATATCACCTCTCCCTTCCCATGCCTTAGTGTTTCCACCACAGAAGTGAGATAATGCACTTTACATCAACTGGAGTGTAACCCTTTGTGAACTAGCTAATCACTAACATCTCAGCCTTGCACACTGCTGCATTGCTAGACACAAGGGCTGTGAAGTGCTAGGAGACAATTAGATTACAAACTGTTGCTGAACCATGGAAAGCCGAACACGAAAAATTTCTGTATGAAGGAAAAAAGCAACCAACCAAAAAACCCAACCACTCCTTTCTGAAGGGCTTCAAATCAAAGCTAACATGGCAACGGAGTCAGGAGATTGCATGCTTACCTTAACAGGACAACCACAAGGTCTGAAAGGCAAACAGTTGATAGTTCAGCAGAGAATGGTATTTTCTGCTTTGCTGCGCCTCACCTGGCCAATGCGATTTTCCCAGCCCATTCTCTTCAGCCCAGCAGCAGCCAGGATTATGGCACTGAAGTCTTCCTTCTCATCTAGCTTCTTTAAACGGGTATTTAAGTTTCCTCTCTGTAGAAGTGATTAAGCAAGCATAGAAACAGCAGGCAAACAGTCCTACAACCACTTTGAGTCTGTACAGAATCCAACAGTCTCCAAATGAGAATGTCATCCTGAAAGAAGCGTTAAATGTGGACAATTGTTTCTTAAAATAGAATTTTGCCAAGTACTATGGAATATTAATTCAAGCGTTGAGTCTACAAAGATATGCACATCATTAAAGTGCACTATTAGCACCCAACTCCTTCTGCACTGCAAAGAACTCTGCTCCTAGGACTGAAGTAACAATACCTTTTCTCAGTAGGTCAGCCACCCACATCACAACTAGTGGACCAAACCACATCCAGGGTTACCAGAAAACCAGCAACATTTGGTCACACGCCCGTGACAAACATATGGGAGGCACCATCATGCAGTTTTTCAAATACTGCAAAACTCATCATTCATCTGTAGATTGAACCCCCAGCAAGATCAAGGCTGGCTGCTTCTTCCTAGCCTTATGAGAAAGCAGAGGACAGGATGGCTGCAGTGCTACCTCCCCCTCAGAACAGGGTAGCAGAGAACAGCTTTTGAGGAAGCAGTTTGCTCTTGTACATCAGGTGGCACAAATCACCCTTGAATCTAGATTTTACAAAAAGTTGTACTTTCCTGTTTGCAGCTTTACCCAGCTCCCACAGCTTGCCAGGAAAGGATACAATATCCCTGAATTCTAAATGAGGGAACTTCTTCTTGAGCTGAGCTGCTCTCCGAAGTGAACTGGTTCCAATCACACTGCAGGGAAAAATATAATCACTGAAATTGAGAACACTCCTAACAATTACCTCCAGCCAGATATATGGACAGAAGTTTCAAGGAAACAAATGGTAACCTTTTTTTTTTTTTTTTTAAAGTTGAAATGAAGATCCAA
>VZUA01014834.1:9985-22621 GCA_013401035.1 Horornis vulcanius
TTTTTTAAAGCAAATGAAAACCAATTTGTTTCAAATCGATTCATTGAAAAAGCCTGAACACCAATATGGTGTTGGGCCTGTTTTATGCTTCCCTTTTTTTCAGACAGCTGGTGATACCCTTAGTTCTATGAATAATTTTTTATTCATGCCCACTTCAGGGATGATTTCTGAAGTTAGCACTGGTACTTGTGAAGGAAAATCACTTTTGAGCATCCAACTTTTAAGGATAAATTTTTCAAAGACACATAAGTGACTTAGGATCCTACACTAATTTTCAAAAGTGATTTAAGCCCCCTTAGCCTAGTTTCCTGACAGCCAGAAAGATTTAGGATTTGAAGGGATTTATTTAGATGTTTTTCAGCATTGTTTGGCAAAGATGCACACCACAACTCCTCTACCGCTCACAGCTTGAAATTTCAGCACCAACTTGAGTGTCTGTTTGCAGCTTGGGATCTCTACATGGGAATTGCTAAGCTTGTAAGAAAGGGATTTTCAGCTTTTTAAGGCAAACAGCTGAGCAAGAAAGCTGCCTGAATTAGCCAATAGTGCAAGGCTGAAGAATGGAGCTTATGTGTCTGAGCAACTGATGTGATGCCAGTTTAGAGGTGGCTCCCCTCGCTCAGGATCCTTGGCTGGGAGCTCTGCTGGACGTGGGCACCGCAGCCAAGTCAAATACTTAAGCAGCCTGTGCCCTAGTTGTCAAAACCTCTGTCTTGAAGACTGTCTCTGCTCACTTATTCTATTATTTTCATTATCCCTCAGCTGTCAGGTAGTCTGGAGTTGGCTTTTTTTCCAACTAGAGGTGTCCCTGTATTTATTTTTCTGCCATGGTACTGGGAGACAGCCAGCCTCAGGCATGCTGAGGACTCTGCTGGATGGGTAAGCCAGTAATAGAAGGATATTGTTTAGATAGAAGGATATATACATTTAGATATCCAGACTAAAACCCTGGTGTCAGGGTTTGCAGGATCTTTGCTTGAGGCAGGGCTCAGAGCAGCTCATTACTGTGGTGCTGAAGTTGAGATTGGGCTGATTTGAATGTGCTGGATAGCAGCAAGTGAGAAGTTATCATTACTGATTTGCATTGATGGATTCATCGTGATCTGGTTTTAAAATGCTCAGTGAAGCCTCTTCAGGTGCATAGTTTGATTGTATGACTTGGCTCAAAGGAAGTTGTTTTTGGAAATAGAGTTTATTATCATAACCTATTTATGCTGGGATCCCTCAGAGTGATCAGTATCACAGTATCACACAGCATAAGTGACTAAATATTTAGGTATCTAAGTAATTGTGTGAATCTGAATCTTATATGCTTTAAAAATCATGGATGCCTATCAGCATTCTCAAATACCTCAATGTCCTTACAAACTTAACCCATAACTTCCCTGAAACTCTGGGTTTTTTTAATTGGTAGTTGTTCTAAGCATCTGAATTGCAGTTCACAGATTTGAACATTAAATTATTATAAACATACTCAAAAAACTTTAAAAATAGCTTCTTCTGAGATAACTGTTAAGCTATTGACTATTGAGGCAGCTGCACTTTCGATTTTAAAGTTCATTATAATGGAATATGGCTTTATTATTTCACAGTTTGTTTTGAAGTCCTGCCACCTATTGGTTTATCAGAGCAATGATCAGGGTGGCTGGATGTCTCCCTGTGAAACCACAAAGGAAAATGGATGTAATAGCATCAAACCCCTAAGCACTAAGGAATGTAACAAGTGAGCAGAAGTAATTTAGCCCTTTGCAATTGCCAGATAATTTTGTAGTGCTATATTTGCACCCCATATGGACAAGGCAATTGCTAAACCTTAATTTCTCTCTTTTTGAATTTAGAAAAAAAAAATCCTCTTCAAAGATCGAAACACTGAAGCCCTGGAATCTTACTCAAAGGATTTGCAGACTACACTAGAAAAAAATGTACATATGTTCGTTGATGCAAAATAGTTTTTAAATATACAGATATGCATGCACTACATTTACTTGTTTTGAGCCAAATTGTGCATAAATAACTTCTCTCATTGCTGCAAACAGATCAATCACTTTGCCTGTATTTGCAAATTCCTTCTTCTGTACCACTAATACACTGCACTGGGAGAATATTTTACAATCCTCTTGTAGCTTATGTTAATGTTATCCTGGTACCACATAACTTTCAAATTCCTTACTACAATACTAAAAATTGGTAATAATAAGAGTATCTGGGTAGCGAAAGAAGAGCACAGACAGAAGTTAAGAGTTACATGAATAGTGCAGGAAAAAAGTCTAAGGAATAAGTATCACCTAGATGGGAGCAGAATTAAAAGCTGGGTGAAAAAATGTATTTCTAGACCTGGTACTGAGATAATTGAAATTTTGCGATGAAAATGAGACATAGCTGAACCTGCTTTTAGCCTTAACTTTTCTTAACACTTTGTTCAGGAGATGTTTCACTTTTGGACAGTGACAGTTGTCACCTCCACTGCCTGATTTCTGCCTGGTATCCTTCAGGGCAAAATAAAACAAATAACCACCTGAGGACAAGACATTTGCAGCTACTGAGGGCTAGCCAGTCAACCAGCCAGCCCTCTGTTTTCCCTGTTAGTACCAAAGCAGTAGCTAGTAGTAGGCAAGTAGCATTGTACAGAAGAAGCAGTGATCAACTTGTCACAGCTGCAACATAGACTGTACAGAATAAGGCATCATTGTCAACAAAGCTTGCCCTGACAGCTCAATCAAGTTGTGTTATGCTTATTCATGCAAAAGGGTCTGCATGAAGAAGAAAAAGTATTTTAAGAAAAGAGCTTAAAAATATATCACCCACAAGAAACTTCCAATTAGTTAACAGTTCTTTAAATATTGGGGATAGGAAACTGCTTAATTCACAAGCCTTGCTGTCTTCTGTTCATTATTTTGTGTACCCAAAAGAATTCACTAAAGTGCACTCCACACGATGACAGTGTGACAAGGGCCAATTTGTGAATAACTTGTCAACAGCTTGAATGAAACTCTAGAAATCCATAACAGGTGCTCGATAGCTATAATCGAGTGACAGATGGATTAGATACATGAAACCACAACAAACTGACTGAATGGGAGAGGGAGAGAGAACGAGGGTGAGAGTGGGGGAGGTTCATTAACTATTGAAGAGAGCAAAAATACATGAATTATTAAAGAAGCAGCATGAGCCAATTTGTGTGGATGCTTCCTGCTCATCTTCAGCAGCCCTGGGAAGAGGAGCTGCAATGCCAGCTACTACACACAGCAGCATTGGTCTAATATCTTGACTCTAGGCAGGGGTGTACCAGAGCTTGGCACTGGCCTTGATTGCAGAAATCACTGTTATATTTCAGTACACGCACAAGAGCTGATTCAGCAGTGTACTTGAGCACAGGCCTTGCTCTAAGCATGTGAATAGCACCATTAAGGTCAGCAGAACAACTGTGGTAACTCACATGAACACATTGAAGTGTCTTGCTGAATTTTTGTTCTCTATTGTGGGATACAAGGCACAAAGGGTGAACCCCAGCTAGTATAAATTGTCACAAGCCCCCTGGGGATTGCTGACACAAGCGTGTTGAGTACCACGGGCACAGGTAACTATGGACCAACATTTCTCTGCAGGCTTTGAGTGAGGGGGTTGCTGTCTGGGCCAAACCTGGACCCTGCAGATCTGTTCCTGTGCCAGCAGACCCAGACGTCCTCTCCCTGTAGCCAGAGGCTGCCTGCACCTGCAGCTTTCCCTGGTGGGCACCCACAACACCATCAGTGCTGGATACCCTGTGTTTTAAGCACCCAGAGCCATTGGTAGTCACCCACTGACCACACACAGATTTGTTCCAGGTGTGTCAGAATATTATATTTAGTCTCAGCAGAGACACATTCTACTTAGTCAGTGCCCAGCCTTTGTCTTCTACCTGGCTCTCACTGCAGGCAGGAGGGGGGCTCCTGTTACCACTCCTCATTTCTCTTCCTCTACAATGGGTTTTCCCTTAAATTAGTTTTTTTACTTTAAATTAAATCTTCCGTTTCCTTATTTTCCTTCTGTGCACCCTGCTTAGTGCCACAATCCCAGATTTGCAGTTATTCTATCCAAACATTGCTTTTCCACAGCTACCTATTAAGGGAACAACCAAAACCTTGACAGCTGGTTTGCTTTTATACAGTGACGTATCTTTTTTGTTCTGTCACAAATCTTGCTGTGCCTAATATCTTTCCTCAGAGAAAAAATTGTGACATTTTGGAACCTATTCAGAAAACAAATAAAATCCAATTCCTGAATGTTTCAGGTACAAAAACAAGACTTGCTTTTGTAAAAAAAAACAAAAATGGAAACAAAAACAACCCCAAAAAAACCCACAGTAGAAACTTGATTTCTGTTTCTCTTCTCCATAAATGTAATGTAAACACACTGACTAAACTACTGCTTAGAAAAGGAATTTGCTGTGTAGTCATTATTGTACCAGAAACCCCTGTGATAATAAAATGCAGCCATTTTGCAGTAAATGTTGGACCTCTAACGCCATTTAATTTTCTTGCACTTTGGCATAATCCTTATGTTTTGTGACATCTTCACTCCTGCCACCATCTAGGATGCTCTGTTTACCTGAGGTGAGGCTCTCCTCTCTGGCTGTGTGGGTAGTGATCCCCAAAATACCGCACTAGCACACTCACACTCCCATGTAAACCTTGGATCAGTGAATTCAAAGTGTCAGAATTAACCCAAGGAAGGCACTGTTTCATACTTGAGTGCCTTTCAGCTCCTAGCAATGAAAAAGAAAGTTGAGTTTCTAGGTCCAGAATGTAGGGAAAAGGCAGTCTTGCACACAAGGATCATGCATTATTGACATTCCATTTTGTTTCAAATAAGCTCTATAGTCTTTCAGCAGCATGTAGCTGCTTGCCTTGAAAGATTGCCCTGAGAAAAAGATTTCACTGATTTTTATTTTTTTTTCTGAGATGCAGTAATGTTCATCTGAAGATATGACTGGGGGCTGAAAGAGCATAAGATAGGAGATGAAGAGGTCCTGAGCTCTGGTAAGGGTACTCAGCTGTCACCACTACCATGGTGGTCAGTAATGATAACATAATAGCTAACACCCACTGCTTCTAACAGAGCAGGTAGATGCATGTAGCAAGCAATAAAAGCATACTAAAAGAAAATTGCTGACCCATAGACAATCAATTGTATTTCAGTCTCTGGAAGAGTTTCTGTGCTTGGGTAGTTTTTAACCATTGCTTCTATAGAAAAAAAGCTAAGATTGGAGAAAGTTTCCTGTGTAGTAAATGAATTTCCTCATTCCTCTTTCAGATCTAACTAAATGTTCCTCTCTTTTGACTGAGAAACCTATTTTATGTATATTAGCCTTGGATCCAGCAGTGTTTCTCTGTTCCAAAGTTAAAAAACCCAATCTGATTGCATGCTCTTATGTCTATGCCTCCTTTGTAATGCACACTGTAATTATCACCATGCAGAGAATTTTGCCTGTCTACTCCACAGCTGCTTGTGGGTGAAACAGCAACTCTGTGTGAGCAAGTACACAGATGTTCAGCTATTGAATCACTTCTTTGCAATCCAGACCTGACAATAATTAGGATGTCAGTGATCTCCAAGCACCTGATCCAGTGTTGGCTTTCTTATTTTGAGAAATCAAATTAAACTTTGGCCTGGTGGATTTTAGGGTACTGAAGCAAAAAGTGATGGTTGTGTAGACTGGGAGAAACTGGCAATTGCATCTTGGATCTAAAGGAGATGCTTATTTTGAACCTCTCTACTTTGCCAAACCCTTTTGAGGAATATCTGTAATATAAAGAAGACAGTCAGCTTCTTTCACTGGAATGAACAAGTACTAGACAATGGTTTGGGTTTGGTTTGGGATTTTTTTGCAGCTATTAGGCCAAGTACAAAACTCTGTCTGAACTCCCCAAGACTGTGTGAATAGCTGTACCACTGATTTACACTTAGGATCTCATTGAGAACATTCTAGAGACCTCTGCAGGTCTTGCTCAGGTCTACTGCTAACAACTAGAGGAAAGGAATGTTGTTAGCCCTCCATTTCACAGATGGAAGGTGAGAAAGAAGCAGCAGTAGCTTCTTCACAGTTGCAGATTCATACACTTGTGTAACCAAATGGCAGACAAATGCCTGTGCACATCTTTCACTCCTCCATGAATAGGAGTGAGAATTTGCACATGTGCCATTTGCATGTGGTCAGCTGTTTGAAGTGTAAATGGTGTTAGACCATGCAGATTTGCTTTTCAAACTCATTCCATTAAGACACTTCAGCCAAGACTTCCAGGTCTTAAGTGTTAGAATCACAAACAGCTGCAAGGACAGTACCTTTCCCCTAGCATTGTGAGAGCAGCTGTTAAAAGAGGTGTTCTCCTGATTGGATACTATAAACAGAAACTAGAAACAATCTGAGATGCTTCACATTACAACTTTTGCAAAATCCGGCCATCTAGATAATCTGCTAGTAGCTCATATGAAACTGAAAAACTTTAAAAACTTTAGCTTAAATAACATTTTCCTTTAGCTGATCTGACCTGAGGACATCGATTTCTTCACATTTACTTCCTTGATCTAGGCTTAGGACTTTCAGTTTGAGCCAGTAGAGAAAAGGAATAAAAATGTCACACAAAAAGTTTCCAACATAATTAACCATCTTCCAAGCCAACTCGTGTATGTTATTTCTATGTCAAAATAAAGGGGGCATAAGAATACAGCTTTTACTTAAATACTTTTCTTATAGAGATTCTGTCTCCTGGAGAGCAAACAAACAAACAAAAAACCACCAAAGGAGGGAAACCTCCAGCACAACAAAGCAATATATAACCTCCCATTAAAACCATAAAAACACCTCCATTAAAGCACTCATTCTTTATTATCAGCCTGTGTCAATGATGTACGGTGAATCTCTGTGTAAGGACTAGGTCTAGGTTCTGAATTTTCAAAAGGTGTTTTAAAAGTCATGAAGCCAACCATAATTGGCATGACCAGACCTCCTTGTGTTTAAACCTGAAGTTAAGAGTTGCTCTTCAGCAAAAATCCATATGTGGATTGTAACTTCTAGGTAAATTTGAGACCTGGCATAGTAATGCTTGTTTGGATCCTAGATTTCAGTGTTAAAGCTATTCCTGTGTTACTGAGGCACATGCCAAGGGATGCATGAGAATGCATTAGGAGATGTGTTGAACAGACTTCAATACTGATTTTCAGCTCTTCTGCATCTTTCTGGGATCTTAGCTTACTGACTGGCTTTGATATTACATATCATTCTGAAGTGGACAAGAAGTCTAAAGGATGAAAGATCTGAATCAGATTTCAATTATGTGTATTCATACCACTGGGGAAAGAGAGAGAGTATGGAAATTTTGGAAGCTAAATGCTTGTGCCCTCAGGCCAATGCTGTACATTCAGGAGCAGGCTGTCATACCCTAATTGCTAGTACCCCTTTGTGAATCAACATCTCTGAGAAGCCAATTCTACATGAGGCTTCTTTAATATACATCTTCTCATTTGCCCCATGTATATTTCAGTTTGCCATCTGATAATTGGAATTGTGTGGGTAGCAGCCGGTACCATCTGGCTTGTTAATAAGTAGAGGATAAAAATGTCTAATGCCTTGCTCTACATAAATACAAGAATTACCCTACAAATAAACAGCTCCCTAAAATCTCAACTGATGAGGACAAAAGAAAATCGTGTGGTCTTAGCTCATTAAAAAGTGCTGAGGAGAGAATGAGGGAACAGTGGGAAAGCCTCATCACTTCCCATCTGAAGTTTTAGTGTAACCAAAACATATGGGGAAAATAATGCAAAATTAAAAGTGATAATGCACTTTTCACACCAAAACATATTGGGCCACTATACAAATGATGCAATTAAAACTGCTGCCTTCAGGAGCCAAAACCTAAGCTGAATAAGTAGGGTACAATTAAAGTTTTTGATTTAAAACCAGTGAAAGATTTATCATAATGAAGCTCAGAATAGAGATAATATGACTTGGGGGCATCAAAGCTAAGCTATAGAAAGCCACATGTCCTACAACATGAAGTTAGAATTGGAAGACTGACATCAGCAGATTTTAGGGCACAGAAAAGCTTACAAGTTCATTTGCACATGAATGGCCAAGACCATGCAAAATCTTACATGTAAACAGTGCAGTATTGTAATCACTACTTTAATTAGCAGGAAGGCAGTGCAAAGCTGTCTGCATTGGGGAAATAAACTCTGATCCTGCGGGCTGGATGCGAAAGCCGCGCTGTTGTATTTGGAACCTGCTGGAACTTGTACAGCGCCTTATCTGGAAGGCTTCATGTGCATCACGACAATGTCCTCTAATCTGGCAATAAAAAGGGCATCATGAGTGGTGGCAGCCAGGCCAGCCAGCAAAGGCTGCAGTCACGCTATGCTCCCAAGATGGTGAAAGGAGATTTAAGCCTCTTGCAGAAAAAAAACCAGCAGGGATTGCCTCCAGCCTGACCTGGCTATGGAGGGGGGAAAAGGGAAGAAACGCAGCTGGACAGCTGCTACCTGGTTGGGGCTGGTACGTGGGAAGGTGCCACCAGGCAGAGGAGACAAGGCATGCACCCAGCAATTTGGTTCCTCTTAACCACCAGCCACCCCCACCAAACCTCAGCCTGCAAAAGCAGATGTGCTGGCCACTGGAGTTTTGCACCTCTGGGGTTTTCCCCAGCAAGGCTTAGCCTGCCCTGCTGATGCTGGGTAATACCTTCATTCTTCCAGATATAAACTCATCTCAGGGTGAACCAGAGCCCAGAGGCAGCATGTGCTTCCTCAGGAAGGAGGGTTAATAACACTATTCCTAATGATCCCCCAGCAAGCTGGAGAGGGTATTTTGTGTGACAAGATGGGTAAAGACCGACATTTGGACAACAGACCTGTTCTGCACTGGGTAGAGCTGATGTCACTATAAACACAGGCCTATAGTCACTGCTTGTCTACCTTCATTCTTGTTCAAATATTACCCTCACACATGAGACTTGTACTGTTTACATCCTTTGACGCTGTACCAAGCACACAAGTACAGTTTTCTGGCCAGCCGTGCACTAACTCTTGCTGCTACTCTGAGTTGCACGTCATGCTGATCTGGAGCTGGCCCTTGCCAAACAGAAGCTCTAACAGCTGAACCTCACTCCTCTTCCCTCTTCTCATGAATCATAATTTTCCTCTCATAGCAATCAGCTGATTTTTCACAAAATCTGTAGGAGCTCCATTATCTCAATAAAAATACTTCTGCTTTTATAGCCTTTGCTTTTGTTGTTTTGAAATTTAGCTTCTGCAATTTGAAAATTTAGTTTGAGACTGGCCAGCAGCACTAACTGGAAGATATCTTCAAGGGAAGCCATGTAAGAAGCAGGGCAATAAAATGAAGAGTGTAATAATGTCTTAGAATAAAAAAAAGGGGGGGGAGGGGTGTTATATGCCTTACACATCTGCTCTGGCTCTTTCTCCCTCACTGTACACACATATCTGTACCTCACGCCACTGCGTAAAACTGGCATTGCTTATTCCCAATGTACTTTGGAGTAATTTTCATTTCCCAGATGTGGAAAGAGAGCTAGAATCAAGTGTCTTGCTCAGGGTTACCTAGAAGCCTGAGCAGGGCCTCAGTCTGGGTTTCTGTGGTGCCATTTTGTCTCCTGCCAGCTGGAAATCATGATGTGTCCCCTCATAGTCTTCAGCACTGGTGCTCCATGGGTGGTGCCTCTGCCACCTGTCTGTGCAAAGAGCTCGGCTCTTCCGTCTGTGGAGATGGCACTACACTTCCACTGAAGGAATTCAATTTACACCCATTCTCCTGGTAAGTTCTTATGAGCTTTTTAAAACCTTCATTCCTTCCCTAAAACCTTTTTGACCATACATCAGAATTGAAGAAACCAACTCCCAGTTCTAGGCACTTCCCCCCCAAAGGAACTAAGCTCATCCTGCATCTAAAGGATCAGATCAATTTCATCCCAATAATTTTGAAATCAGAATACAACCTAGGTCCTAATTCACCTTTTGTTTATTGTTTTAGAAGTAAGCACAGGGTGCACGTAAAATGCTACGTTACTGTAATTAGGGAATATTTCTAGCCAGATAGCTTCAACCCTTGCCCCAGCTTCAGGGAAATGTTTGGACAGACAGTATTATCAGTTAAAGAAAGAATGAGATTAATTCCTTTTGTTTTTCATATTTTTTGTTTTTTATTTTCTGTCAGAAGGAAAAAAAAGATAATAAAATAAAAAAGGTGTGCACAACAAGTAAACGAGGAGTTTGGTAAGGTTTAGAACCAGGCTTGGGGAAATGAAAGTGATGTTTTCTTCAATACCTGGGATGGGTACAAATGTCCACCTGGAATTTTATGATGCATTGTTTGTGCAAAGTGTTAACAAGATATATATATGTGTGTGTATATATATNTAACAATGCTATGAAATAATATGAAAACTTAGTATCTGGTAATTTGGATTGGCCAGAGAAGGGAATTTGCTTGACAAAAACTGCTGTGCATTTAGTTTCTAAAGATTAGGTTCCTCCAAGGAATGAGAAGCCGGGCACCAAAAGCTGGTGCTGGGCATCAAAAGCTGGTTGGAAAAAATCTCATGCAGTAACAGTTTCAGGAGCAGACAGCAGCAACCTAAATAGTAATTGCTATCACATAACTGAAAAGTCCAGAGATTTACTTAGACAATGTCCCTGGGAACATTTGTTAAGAATGAAGTGCAGTTGAAGCAATTTGTATCATGAAGTCAGACAGGAAATCAGACTAATCCCTGATGCAATTATGTGTAAGCTTGGCTGTCTAAGACTTACTAGAGCAAAAGAGACAGAAGAAAACCAAGCCACAATGAGATATTGAAAGGTACTGAAAGTAGGTCACTGTCCTACATTACACAAAAGCTAAATGGAGCTCCATCATCCCACAGTATCCTGAGCAAGTTGAACAAAGGACTTTGTCTTGTGCAGATCTCCTGGCAGCATCCAAGTTACACAGCTGCATAAATCACAAAAACAGTTTAGGCACAGCAGAATTTCCAAGACAGGTAGAATGTACTGCACTGAATGAACACAGGAGGAAAACAAGGACCAAGAGGACTTGTGTCATAACTCTGTGTCACTGCATGATGACAAATTCCCATCAAGAAATCCTTTGACTTATTAAAAGTACAGTGTAAGTAGTACGAAGGGGCATTGAGTAGAAAAACCATGACACAATTAGATAGATACACTAAGTCAGCAAGTGAGAAGAAATGCTTAATTAGTAAATAGAGATACAATTGCCATAGAAAGCAGAATCTGTTTTCTACAGAATCTATTTCCTACATCACAGACTCAAAACTCTTCATCATGGGTAGTTAAGAGAGGATAGGCTTCCTGAGCTGTCAGGACAGCAGATGTTGACTGTTCTTGCTCCCCTTCCTTCTCTTTCATATTTAAAGCTTCAATTCCTTTCAAGTTAATTAAAAATTGGAATTTATATATTTTTACTGAATTAAGTACTTCCCCCCTTCTATAGGCATAGTTACAGAACATTTGTTAAAAATGGAAACTTCAGAAGATGAAAATGGTTTGAAAGTTTGTTCAAGCACAATGGGGTTTGGTGGGGTTTTTTGTTGTTTTTTTTTTATATCCCCAACCCCCAGCTTGTATTAATTTAATAATGAATATAGCTTATTATTTTAAGTGTTTATTCTTTTTTTATGGAAAAAGGCCATAATTTCAACACTGAAACATTATCAGAGCAAGTTGTTTTAAGATAAATGTAGATAGTATTTAGATAATAATAATTTAATCTCTTTACTGTGGACAGCATATTCCTATCCAAAACCACTAGGAAGAGTTTTTCTGGTCACAATCCTTGTCTCAGGATTGTTCCATGTTGCTGGAAATACTTAAGATTAGAGCATAGTTTTCTTGGGTGTATGTAGAGCCCAACACCCTCATACCACTGCCTTTCCCCAGTCTTATAAACAGCAGGTAATCCCATTTAGTATTGAACTTTGAAAATGACATGAGAAGAGTTGTCTGTTGAACAATAAGTCCTTCTAAATTTGTGATTTGAATTTGGGCATCCAGACAAAATGGAAATGTTGGCCTCAGTCTTTATCTGTTTAGCATTAAGGCACATTGCTAAGACAGACCTGTTTCTGCTTCATGTGTGATGTGTGAGAAGGAACTGTCCCACTAGTGTCTCATGATATGAAGATCCACAGCAGAAGTTTAATAGTAAATTTTAAGAACCCTTAAAAATATTATTCTATATTGATTGTCATATTACATAAATAACTAATAACTGGCTTATAAAAAAGAACCAGTTCATGGTGCCCTTGAATAAGTGTCCTAAAACAAAGAAAACCCTGAACTCCACTGGAGCAGAGCTTCCCAGCACAGGTCTATCTTCATTCCAGCCCTTTACTGACTCTACAGCTTCAAATCTGGCAAGATTTGTGAGCATCCCAGATTCAAATGCAAATTTTTAAATTTCCTTCTAGCTAAATGCNTTAGATGGAAATATTGTCCTTCTAAAACCAGCAGATTTTTATTTCTGCAATGTCTAAGCACTGCAATTCTCAGCAGAAAATTGCACTGGAACAGTGGGCTGTTCCGAATTGCTGGAAACTTTACAATGGCTTTTATGTTTAAACA